>JAOSBN010066401.1:0-13448 GCA_027563595.1 Erythroxylum suave | reverse complement strand
GCATGACCAGTGTACGTCAGGTTCACTAATATGGACAGCGATTGCCAACTTTACATAGAAAATCGGATTTGAGTCTCATATTAGGACTTTTTTTTTTCAAACGCATTTAAGATAAATTTTCCTATTGATACGGTAATCTACAAATTATGTTAACCAGCATTTTGTATTAGATAAATCTTACGCGACGTATTTAATCAAAAGAAAATAGGTAAAAGATTTAAATACGGGACCTTTTAACTCTATACTTTACCTTACTAACTCGATCACCTTACTCGATGTCTCATATTAATCATTATTGATTAAGACGAAACTAAATAAATGTGTATTTTCAATACATCAATCAAAATTTTAGAAAACTACACTTGTTTACAATTGATTAGAGAGTGTATCAATAATGCCAAATTGCCAAGGAATTTTTCAAAAATAGTTTTTAAAATATCACATCAAACATATTATAATTTATTAACTTTGACTCAATTTTTTTATAATTAATAAAACTCAAAAACTATCATCATTATTAAATTAGAATTAATTCAAATCAAAATTAACTTATGTTAAATTTTATATGAATTTGAGTTGAGTTTTTTTGGTAATTATTAAGGATGACAGATTTAAAACTGTCTAATTTTTTGAGATTTTTTAATTTAATCCACAAACTTTTAAATATTTTACTTAAACAACTAATATTTTATAACTTTATCAACTTAGTTCAAAATATTATTTCTGTTAATATTTTATTGATTTAATAAACAAATAATTATTCTATGACACGTGACATATCAACTATAAGTTGAGGCAGCTTAAGCTTGTCACGGTCCTATCTAAAGTTAACGGATTAGACTTGGGTTGATCGGGCCTAGGTCAATCTTGGGCTCTATTTCTCAAAAAAAAGGGCTCATGTTGATATCAGGCTAGGGATTGCCTCTAGCCTAATTGGGTCTTCTGTCTCGAGTCAAATCGAGCCTCTATTTGAGAGCTCGACCTAACCTATTATGACCAGATCAATTACAAACGTCTTACTTTAATTTTTTGGATATGCTCTTTGATCAGATCAATTATGAACGTCTTATTTTTAATAACATTGAAAATTTTTAAACTATTCATATTTCAAATTTACTTCTCACTGAAATTTTCGAATGGTTTTCTAAGAGACCCCTCCAATCAATTGTAGAGCCCTAGTACGCAACTTCCTGAATTGCTGATGTGTTCGTACTTGGTAAACGTAAGTATCACGTGATTTTCATGTCATGTACGTGGCAGGAATTCGATAAGGATTAGTACAACGACGAGCTATGATCTCATTTGCTGATTGCTACCTATCATTTATTTACATTATCCAATTGGACCCCGCCACGTGAACTGAGTGTTCTTTGGCATGTTCCTAATTCGACGTTGCAAAACGGGACAAGTTATTAGTGTCTTTCTCATCCGATCCACTTTCTTTGGTTGTCAACACACATTTTTGTAGCTTTTCTTCTTCTTCTTCTTCTTCTTTTCCCGTTTAAATAGCTGTTATTTTGGACGTATATTTAGGGATAATAATTATGGTTGATCTGGCCGGTCCAACCTATTTTTGGCTTGAATTGGGCAAGTTAAGGGCCAACTATGATATGTTCGAACTAGGGCACAGGTTAATTATTGTTGGCTCGTCCATTATTGCAAAACGATGTTGTTTTAAATTCTTGTCCTTTAAAAGTAAATTAGGGGGTTCGGACTAGCTTGGCTCAACCATGGCCTGGCTTGCCATAATTGAGCTACAGGCTGGCTATAATCAGGCTACGAGCTGACCCATCCAGCCCCAACCAACTAATATCATTGAGTACAGGCTACAGTATATTGAACAAATTCGTGGGAGTTATTCAAACATTTTGTAAATTATACAATTTAAATAAATTATTTGATTAATCATTAAATTAATATTAACTATTAAGTGATAAATTCAGCTTTTATATTTCATTCCGTGTTGGATAAAAGTGGAGTAGGACAAACAATTCAAATCATTCGCGGCGGACAAGGCTTGGGTCGATGCTTATAGGGTCCAACTTTAAGCTTAACTAAATCCGAGACAACCTAGTCCAATCTCGAACTCGTTTGCTTAACCTAATTTTTTTTTTAATAAAAATATAAAAAATGATGTCATTTATTAAAAAAATAGTTTTGCTTATATCTGTTAAGCATTTAGCTAACTAGATCTAAGAAGCCCCGGCTCAAACTCAAACCAAGCCCTAATGTTTTTGAAAAAGTTAGGCTTGAGGCTCGATCAACCCAAACTTAGCGTGTTGACCTTGAATCAGGGTGACGTAGGGTTGGTCGAGTCAAGTTCAAGCTTAAACATTATCTCTATTAAATTATAATTAAAAATTTAATTAATTTGATAAAAAATGTAAAAATTTTGAATTAGCTACATTTTAAATTTATTTTATCATAATAAATTTTGCTAGTATGAATAGTCGATTTATTAATTAATTGATTATTTTTACAAACTAATCAATTTTATAAATCAAAACAAATTAAATTTTTTTATTTAACGATTTTCAATAAAACTTCATTTTCTTTCAAAGGTAAGAAAGTAAGAGTAATTATCTTTAACTTTATTTTAATTTATTTAATTTTGTTAAAATTTTACAATATATTAATTTTATAATAATTTAAAATTAATTAAAACTTTTAAAATTTAAGCACTTGTTTTATCGATTTAAAATTTACTAATTTTGCTAATTTTTAAAACAATGGGACTGAATATTTATTTTCATTTTTCGGGGAATCAAATTTTAATATATGGCCGTCTCCTACCTATCAGCCAACCTTCTGCTCCACTGGCTATGTCACCGCAGTACTAAATCCCTGCAGATCACGCCACTCTTGTTTCCTGAAGTAGCACGAGGCTCCATTCATTACATATGGAAAACATTAACCAAGGAGAATCTTTTTTCTGTAATATCAAGGTCCCCACTATCAATTGTTGAATTCGAACATGAGATACATTTCTGTATTATGTGTGGTATTATGGACCATTCGTACCTTTCAGGATTACACTACTTGGCTACTCAGCTGCAAACCTTGTGAGTAAAAGCAACCTTATCAGGCTCTCCATTGATTGCCTATAAGAGGTTTTAGTGCTTTTCCAAGCTCAGATCCACACTAACCAAGCACGTTTCGTTTCCAAGTTCAGCAGTTCCCAGATGAGTAAAGTTAAGGAAGAATCCCCTTTGAGTTTAAGCTCCAGAAATGGCACTGTAACATCCATGAACAAGAAAAAGGTCTTCGCGAGTCTCTTACCTTTTGTCCTACTATTCATTGCCATCGTTTGCATTGTGGCTACTGTAGCCTCTAAAAACAACTCCAAGAGAAGCAGCAACCACCACACAGAAGCTCATGCCATCATTAAGTCCTCGTGTAGCAACACCTTGTATCCTGAGCTATGTCTCTCAGCAATATCTACTGTACCAGATGCTGCCAGTAAAGTAAAGAGCACGAAGGACGTAATCGCTTTATCAGTGAACATAACCAGGGCTTTGGTGGGGAAGAATTCCTTGGCAATCAAGAGACTAACGTTCTCCAGAACGATTCTGACACACCGCCAAAAGATAGCGATAAAAGATTGTCTGCAAATGGCCGCAGAAACACTTGAAGAGCTAGCAAAGATTCTGAGTGACCTTCATAACTATCCATCTTTGGGCAAGTTCATATCAAGACGTGCTGAAGACCTCAAGAGTCTACTAAGTGCTGCAATGACAAACCAAGAAACTTGCCTTGATGGTTTCTCTCACGACGAAGCTGACAAGAAGGTTAATTCTCTTTTTTCATTGTTCGGTAACAAGCTGGACTGTTTGTCTGTTCCTACATTAACACTCATTACTTATTCCTTAATTCCTTCCCTGTCAGATTCGTAAATTGATTCGAGCAGGTCAAAGAAAAGTTTTCCGTCTTTGTAGCAACTCGTTGGCTATGGTAAAAAACATGACGGACTTAGACATGGCCAAGGAGGGACGTTCACATACTTCTGCAAGAAAGCTTGTGGAGGAGATTGACACAGAATGGCCTAAATGGTTGTCAACAAGAGACCGGAGGCTGTTGCAGGCGCGTACGCTGAATCCTAACGTCGTTGTGGCCGCGGACGGAAGTGGTAACTACCGGACGGTGTCGGAAGCAGTGGCAGCTGCACCATCCAGGAGTAGCAGCAGATACATTATAAGGATTAAAGCAGGTGTTTATCGAGAAAATGTGGATGTACCAAGTAGCAAGACTAACATTATGTTTGTTGGTGATGGAAGCACCAGGACTATAATCACCGCTAGCAGGAGCGTTGGTGGCGGGAGCACAACATTCAACTCTGCAACTGTTGGTGAGTGTACTTTTAAGATCATTACAACTTCATCTACATGATTCTTTCTTTGGTTAACGCATGCAGTATTATTCTAGATTGGTTTTGACGTATAGAAGTTACATTGAGTATAGCTTTTAGTTATTTAAAAAGTGTTTCAATCTGTGCCCTCGTACTTTGGAAGACGAACGACCAAAGCATGGGCATGCCATTGCCATGGCAGGCTTGGTTAAAATGATAAATAGTTACATGTTTTAGACTATTATTTTGGTAATTGCTTAAATATGAAAGTAGATGTTTGATAAGTATTTTTGTGGTTGCTAAAAAGAAATAAAATGACTAAATTTATTGATTTAATAAATTATTAATTATTGTATAATAATTAATAATATATTATTAGTAATCAAAATTTAAAATCATAAATAATAAAATATTAAATTAAAATAAAAATATAAATAAAATAAATTTAGAAAATAAAATATATTGTTATTCAATTAATTAATGGTAGAATAGAAAATAACACTTGTGGTGAAGGTTATTAATATAAAGTAAGATTTCTACGTAGTTTTTTACCGCATAAGCAATTTTTTACCGCAATTCTCTTTTTGCTTATTAAATTTTACGGTAATATTGTACTTTTGTCCAACCTTTATTTATTTACCACAAATTTAAACATATGACTGTATTTATAAATTGTTGTGGAGCACTACTTATTTTTATCACCCTAAAGATCCATTCGCAGTCTAAAATTGATCTGAGGACATTTTGGTGTGATGAGTGACATAGGGGGAAGGGACTTGATCATCTGTGCCATTTACCCTGGTTCAATTCTGTCTCATTTTATCTCAATCACTCATTTATATGGGACCCTTTACCCTAATCCAACTCTATCTTATTTCATCTCAACCACTCATTTATACGAGTCCCATATAAATAAGTGGTTGAGATAAAATGAGACAGAATTGGGTCATGGTAAAGGGCGCAAACGATTTGAGGGCTAGGGGGAAACGTGTAAAATTTGACAAACGAAAGGACATTTTGGATTGACGTAAAAACTGTCGGTGAAGTTTGTCACTTTTCCTAAAAATTAGGAAAAGTAAGGTCTACAGTTTGGTGTCTTGCTGCGGATAGGATAACGTTAGGAAATTATTATTATTATTATTATTAGCACTCAATTTTAATATTCTCATAATTTATTTATTGATAAAAATTAAGATATATTTTAGTACAATAAGCAATTAAATAAGTAAAATTTATAATATTAAACATTAAAAATATTTAAATTTTGGATAATTTCAAATGTTTATGTTTTCAAGTAATTTAAATTTAAAATATATTTATTAAATAATTATAAAATTTTAAAAATTATTTTACGTGAAAATAATTTTAAATTTTAGATAATTTATAAAATAAAATAATTTTGAATTTCATTTTTGGTAATTCAGTATCATATATTTACTTAATAATAAAATTAGATTGTAATAAATATTATATTTTATTTAAAATTTTATAATTTTCATATATTATAAAATGTGAAAAAAGTTAAAACTAAAAAAGAAATGAAAAATTCAACTTAAAAGCAAAAACTAAAACTTAAAAATAGAAGTTTAAAGGCCATTTAATTTCACGTCTATTTTTTGTTATAACCTTAAATTTTTATTTACAAAATAATATGTATTTTAAATTATTAAATCAAATCTTACTTAAAATTTATAGTTTGAAGATATCTTAAAGATACATTTTTTTAATAAATTGAATTTTAGATTAGTTATAAAAATAAAAACATATTAATTTATTCATAATTCTTATTAATAATTATTTATAAATTAAATTATCCATAACCCGTATTAGTAGTTAATATTAAATAATTAAATTAAATCATTCATAATTCTTACTATATAATCAATATTAAATTATTAAATAATATATTTAGTTCATATTAAATTAAAAAAGAAATAGAAAATTCCCCTTTATAGTTTTTTTAAGTTACAAAAGAAATCGAAATTAAAAATTAAAATTAAAATAATATTTTTTATTGAGTTTAAAAATATAAACTAAAAAGATTAAAAATTAAAGATATAAATAAATATGATGTGAAGAAAACAACTCTTTTGTTTTTATTTTTCTTCTTTTTATGTTCAGACAAAAGGCATAGTGAAAATTGTGAGATAATTCCTGTCGACAACTTCAAGATAACTAAATAATGCCTCCTGTATTTAAGAACAGCATCCTTTGGAGTCAGGTTTTGAGTTTATTACCTACCAATGACTATCATTCAAAGAAAAAAAAAAGAACAAGAAAACAGGTATTGTGATTTCTTAACTTTTCCAAGTAGCGAACATGAATAAGAGCTGTTACAAGATCTCTTTTCCCTGCAGCTGTTGTTGGGGATGGGTTTTTGGCCAGAGATATAACATTTCAGAACACCGCCGGGCCATCCAACCATCAAGCCGTAGCATTGCGGGTAGGATCAGACCAATCGGCATTTTATAGATGTAGCATGATAGCCTTCCAGGACACTCTTTACGTGCACAGACTACGCCAATTCTATGTCAATTGCGTTGTGATCGGATCGGTCGATTTCATATTCGGAAATGCAGCAGCTGTCTTCCAAGACTGTAACCTTCATGCCCGTAAACCAAATCCAAAACAAAAGAACATGGTCACCGCACAAGGCCGCGACGACCCGAATCAGAACACAGGAATTGTGATCCACAAATGCAGGATTGGTGCAACTCAAGATTTACTTCCAGTCATCAGTAGTTTCCCTACATATTTAGGCAGACCCTGGAAGCTTTACTCCAGGACAGTCGTGATGCACACTGAAATCAGTAGCATAATTCACCCTGCAGGGTGGTTCGAGTGGGATGGTGATTTTGCACTTGACACACTCTACTATGGAGAGTATCGAAACACTGGAGCAGGTGCTAGTACAGCGAATAGAGTCAATTGGAAGGGCTTCAAGGTGATTAATAGTGCTAGCGAGGCGGAGACGTTTACTGCTGGAAATTTCATTTCAGGTGCTAATTGGTTGCCTGCCACTAATTTTCCTTATTCTCTTGGTCTTTAAGCTCATCCAAATGTCCAATTATTAATGAATAAAGACATCTGCAGATAGAATGAGAACACCATTGGCTAGTAGTTGTATTAAATAGTTGCAATGAAGCTCTGGACGTCACATTGCTCCTTTCTAATTTTATTAATTTCCAATATCTCTCGTAAATGAAAGTATTCACGATTGGATTAACTTTCTTTTAATCCATATTTAATGATCACTTGGGAAAAAAAACTAGATTAAATTCAATTAAACTCATGTACAATTAAGTATATTATATCTTAATTAAAATATTTAAAATAATAATTAATAATTTAATTGATTACTAAGTACTTTTTTTAATATATGAAAATTTTTATTTTGTGAAATTCTAACAAAATATTTATTAAAATACATCATTAAATAATAATATTTTGTAAGAAGCTTAATACATGAGTAAAATTAGTAGTCGTATTCTTTTATAATATCAACAATATGCTTATTATATAAATCATTAAACACTCTTGATTAGCCATTAATTAAACAAAGAGAGACTTAGTTGGAGATCACATAAAATATAATAGCAATAAAATATATTTTTTGAATTAACGTTTACAAAATATACATTTAATTAGATGGTTGTCCTACCCACCAACCTTCTGCTACGCTAGTTATGGCAGCGGCCAATAGTAAATGTCTGCAGAATTGATCACCACCCTTATGACCTGAAATAGCACGCTCCATTCATTATGATTGGGAAGATAATGTTCGAAGAGAAGACTCGTTAGGGACTATATTGTAAAATATGAAGATAATATGAATTTTATGACAACTACATGTTAATTAATTTATAAATATCAGTAAACCAATGTCTTGATCATGTTAGGAACAATTAGGACTTGGATAGAGTAAGGTTGCTGCTAAAACGAAACTAAAAATATTGAAGATAAAATAGATACAGAGAATTTACGTGAAAATTCTTAAATCAGGGTAAAAATTACAGACAAAGATAGAAGAATTTTACTATTAAAAAATTAAAGAATTATAGCGAGAAAAACTAGACCCGTTAAAAAATACAAAAAAAATTCTCTTCTTTTTCTCTTTTTTTCTCACCCCACTTCTCTTTCTTTTTATTTTATTCTACCTATGTGGATGCTTTCTTTTTTATTATCTGATGCCTGCCTATATATAGGCATGAGATTAAAGGTATGGTTGGCCAAAATGCCCAAATTTGGCCAACCATTTTTTGTTTTATAAGGCATGTTAGGCATTGAAATTCGATGCCTAACACGTCAACTAAGTTTGATAATTCTCCTACTTGAAGATTTGATATATTAAGAATCAATCACATCTTCACACAATTCTTTCTACCTTGCCATTTCATATTGCTTACATCTCTATCATGCTGCACAAGGATTGACACCATATAAACTTGTCAACATTGATTGCTTTTGTCATAAAATCTATCAGGTTATCCATTGTATGAATTTTCTACATGTCTAACGTTCCTTCTTCCACTTTCTCACAAAAGAAGTGATATTGAACTTGAATGTGTTTTGTCTTTGAATAAAATGATGGATTCTTTGCAAGATGCAAAGCACTCTGACTGTCAGAATATAGAGTAATATTCTCTTGTTTATACACAAGTTCTCCCAACAACATCTTTAACCACACTGCTTATTTACTAGCTTTTGTAACTGCTACATATTCTGCTTTTGTTGTTGATGTAACCACAACTGACTACAGTTTTGAATCCTAATTCACAGCCCCTTTAGCTAATTTGAACTCATATCCATTAGTGGATTTACTTTTGTCAAGATCACCTGCATAATTTGCATCAACATATCCTCTAATAGAAAAATCTGATCCTTCGTAACATAACGCAACATCTGAGGTTCCATTGATATATCTGAGAATCCTTTTAATTGTATTCTAATGTTCTCGATCAGGATTCACCATGTATCGACTAACCACTCCCACTACATGTGCAATATTTGGTCTTGTACCCCCATTGTTGATGCATATAATACTTGAGACATCCCTTTCCTCTCTTCTTCATTACTAGGACTTACACTTGAGGATAACTTGAAATTAACAGAAAAAGGGGTATAAATTGACTTACAATCTTGCATGTTGAATTGCCGTAAGATCTTCTTTAAATAATTTTTCTGAGAAAGCCAAATCTTCCTATTATTTCTGTCTCGATGAATTTGCATTTCTAGAATTTTGTTTGCTGGTCTCATGTCCTTCATTTCAAATTCCCTAGTCAATTGTGCCGTTAATTCTTTGATATGATCATTGTTGGGGCCTGCTACTAACATGTCGTCTACATACAATGGCAAGACTATATAATCATCTTTCTCAAACCTCTTGAAATATACACAAAGACCATGATGAAGAATCAATTCTCTTATATCAACACCTTGACACCTTTTAAACCAACAGAGATTTGTTTAACCTACAAACTAAGTTCTCTTTCCTTTTTTCTTCAAGACCTTCTAGTTAGAACATGTAATTTTTTTTTCAAGATCTCCATGAAGAAATGCAATTTTCACACCTAACCACTAAAGATATAAGTCAAATATAGCACTCATTGCCAGAACTACTCGAACTGTAGTGAGATGAACCACAGGATAAAATATTTCGTTAAAATCAAGACCTTCTTTTTGAGCTTATCGTTTACCAACATTCTAGCACGATATCGCTCTACTTGATCATCACCATTTCGCTTGATCTTGTAAACCCATTTATTATGGATAGGTTTTCTTCCTTACAGTAATGACACCAACTCCTATGTCTTATTCTTATGAAGTGCTTCAATTTCTTCTTACATTGATATCATTAACTAAGATGCATCTGAACTATTCATTGCTTCTTGAGCAGATGATGACTTTCCATCCTTAGTTAAAGGCAGTATACAATATTTCCCTTCATAAAATGGTCTGAATGCCAACTCGGTGCTCTTCTTATATGAGTTTATGTCTAATTAACTAGAACATTATATTCAACTAGTTCTTGCTCCTCGTGTTTTAGTGCAGGTTCAAAAGAATCATTTTGATCAACTTCCCTATCCACTTGTACTATTGTAGTTTTTGGATTCTCTTGTATAGTACCAACATTGTCTGCTTACTCTTCATCCTTATCTTTGATGAAGATAATATCCTTACTGATAACAATCTTGTGGGCAGTAGGATCCGTCAGACGATACCCCTTCACACTTTCAACATACCTAAGAAAATTCATCTTCTAGATATTAGATCCAACTTTGTAGTTTTTTTAGCATTGAGCATCATGTAAGCAGGACATCCAAATATATGGAGGTTGGAATAATCTAATGGTTTACCAGTCTACATCTCTATCGGCATTTGTAACTTAATTGCAGTTGATGGGGCTCGATTAACCACATAGCATACGGCATTGACCACTTCTACCTAGAATTTCTTATTTAAGCTTGCAATTCTCAACATCACTCTTGTTCTTTCCAACAGAATTTTATTCATCTGCTCTGTTACTCCATTTTGTTGAGGAGTGTATGCCCTCTTGACCTGCCTTTTGATGCCTCCTTGCTTGCAAAATTCATCAAATTCTTTACCAGTATATTCTCCTCCATTATCTGACTGCAAACACTTGACCTTCTTATCAGATTCGAGTTCCACCCTCGCTTTGTGAAATTTGAAAACTGAAAATGCATCTGTTTTCTTCTTAATAGGAAATACCTAACATTTCCTAGAATAATTATCTGTGAATGTTACAGAGAAATTTGCTCCTCCTAGGGACGTAACTGATACTTGCCATATATCAAAGTAAATCAATTGTAGAATTTTTTTGCTTCTGAACTTTGATTTGTTGAATTTCAATCAATGCTGCTTAGTCACAATAGAACGCTCACAGAAGGGTAGTAAAACGTTTGTAAGACCTGGAAGTAGATTCTTCTTTGCAAGTATCTTCATTCCTTATTTTGACATATGTCCAAACTTTTTATACCACGTCCTTGCAAATTTGTCATCTGGACTAATCATCACAGCGGATGTCTCTCCTTCTTGCAAATACAACAATCTTTTCTGCTTTCATGAATACCAGCGCTCCCTTAATCACTTTCATGATCTTGTTTTGAATCTCAAATCTAAAACTAAGATCGTCCAGTTGTCCTACAGACAACAAATTCTTCTTCAGGCCTCCCATACGTTACACTTTTTCAATAGTCTAAATTGTATCATCATACAACTTTAACTTGATGATGCCAATATCAACAATCTTAAGAGCTTGATCATTATAGCCATACACAGATCCTCCAGAGACAGTTCATACTAATGGAACTATTTTCTTCGAGAGGTCATATGAAAAGTAGCTGCTGAATCAAACAACCAGACATCAACAATTCTTCTCTTTCCTTCGATAGTCGTTGTTGTTTCACAAATCATTGCGTTTCCATATCATCTGAAGTTCTTGAAACTTTTTCTTAAGGAACATAATCTTTCTTGTTTATATTTCAACAATCCTTTTTTAAGCGATCTTTCTTGCCATAATTGTAGCATTTATAGTTCTTCTCACTTCTAGATTTTGATCTACTACAATTATGACTCCCACTTAGACCACATTTCATTGATCTACCTCTCATCATCGCTAAGGCTTGTGAACTTGCCAACTTGTCTTCCTTGCTCTTGTGTCGGCTCTCTTCTTCCAAAATAGCAACTGTAATGTCATCGAAGGCTAAAGTGTTTGTATTAATTGTTACATTTATATAATCATATGAATCTTGTAGACTTCGAGGTAGAAGTTCTACACATTCACTTATTGCTATTGTGTGCCCCAGTGATGTGAATTGGGATCTGATGCTACACTACTGCTCAATACTTTAGGGGATCGACTCTCTTACATAAGGTGATCCTTAACTTTTTCTCTAATTATGAATTTTTTCCATAATTATGACATAAGTCAGCATTTTTTTATTATGTCGGCCAAAAATCTCGCTAATTGATCTTTAAAAGACTTCCTCTATCAATCAATCTTTATCCATAGACTTAAATATCTAGGCATATTTCTTCACATCTCGACTTCTATGAATTTTTTTTCTTTGCACCATTCAAAATATCTTTATTTTATATTTTATAGAAATCTAAAGAAATCTATTAAAAAGAAACAAATAAAATTAAAAATGAAATAAATATATATATTCTATATGGATACATGGAAAAAGTTGAGAAAATAGAGCATTCAAAGTGTTTAAGCGCTTCGTCATCGAAATGGAATTCATCATATGTAAAGTGTATAGTTTCCTCTTAAGAAAAACTTTGTTGTGGAGTGATTTGGTTATAATTTTGTAAGGTGATCTCATATTTTCTTCGCAATCTTCTTTTCCTCTATGTTATATAATACTCCATCAGCTAAAGCTAGGTGAAGATTAGCTACAACATTCTCATCTATCTTGTTCTACTTTTCATCTGTGACTCCAGCTGGTCGTTTACTATTGGCCGCCAGACAATTTTCTTTTCTCAAGATTACCTTTATCTTCAACTTTCATGTTGAGAAATTGCTCCTATTGAATTTTTCAATGTTGTCCTTTGTCGTCATTACTTATATCACAACTGTTTTATGAATGGTGCTTTTGACAGGGTGAATAATATTCTAGCTTATCTTTCACTACAAGAAAGTGACAGTTTAGCGACGAAAAATACCGACGGAATAACCGAAAATTTCGTTGGTAATAAGGTTACCGACAGAATATATCGACACTGCGAAAACGTGGGTGATACGACCGTAGCTAACTTTACCAATGGAAATATATCGAGCGTCGCTAATTTTAGCGACGGAATAATGAGTTCTGTCGGTACAGTTTACCGACCGGCCAAACAAATTCCGTCTGTAAATTAGCGACCGATAAAACGTTCCGTCTGCAACATTACCGACGGAAATAAACTTACCGTCAGTAAATAGACTTCATTATTACCGACGGAGAAGTTAATTTCCGTCGGTATATAAGATAACAACATACCGACGGAAATTAACTGCTTCGTCAGTAATGGTTATTATTAATTTTTTTAATTTATATTTTTCATTATATTTAATGATAAAACGTTACATTTAATTTGT
>JAOSBN010066381.1:0-13451 GCA_027563595.1 Erythroxylum suave | reverse complement strand
ACTCTATTTCTCTCCTCAACGGTGAGAGCACAATATATCAACTTCATGGCTTTTGTGTTGATGTAGGCTTTCTTCCATCATTGTCATCATATTCCAACTCTGTCTTTACCTCACCATTTTCATTCAATGGAATGTGTGGACCGAAGATTATGATCTTCCAATACTCCACTCCCTCACTTATAATGTGCTACTTCATAGGATTTTTTCAAGAAGAATAGTTAGTAATATTAAAAAGAGGAGGGCGATTATTTGTGTTACCTTCTTCCACTATATTGTTGTGTGTCAAATTCAGCGCCATCCTTGGATCTTTAACCTGCTCTGATACCAATTGAAAACAATCTAGAAGGGGGGGGGGGGGTTGAATAGATCTTTTAAACTTTTTGTGAAGTGCTACAAAATAGAGAATTAAAACACACGAAACAAATAAAAACAAATCGAAATATAAAGAAGTAGAGAAAAGAGGAACACAATATTTATAGAGGTTCGGTGCTAAGACCTACGTCCTTTACCTAAGCTATCACTTAGGATTTCGACAATGCTCTTTACTGCACACTTTTTAGTTCAGTGTGAACTCTTCCAATCAACTTGACTTTCGGCTCAAGCTACACCTTACAGATGATTTGTTTTCTAGCACAAATCCTACCTTCCAAGTGATTCTTCTCCAATCAATCCTCTGAAGTGAAGACCTTTATTTGAAGGCTTCAAGACGTTTATGGACATTGCAAACTTCTCCTAGCCATTGTAGAATGCTCCTAGCTATTGTATAAAGATTTTCTCCCATTTGAAATCAATTGACAAAGTCAAATTTGGTTCAGCTATAACTGATAGTCGACTAGTCGGTGTGTAATAGTCGACTAGTACATTATAGTCAACTTGTCTTCAAGAATTATTCGACTAGCACAAATAGTTTTCATGAATTTTTTAGCTCCGCTCTTCAAATAGTCGACTAATACCATGATAATCAACTAGTCCATTTATCCAACAAACAGGTCTGATTGATGATAGTCGACTTGCAGTAAGATAGTCGACTTGTCCAATTCTCCAACGGACAGATCTCATAAAATCTCCAATCTTTGATCGTTGAGATGCTTATTTGAATTCTTCATGCAAGATCTTCTCATCAATTACACATTGTTTAATTCTAATGCTCATTATTGCAATCTTGATCTTCATAAATCGACTTTATTTAAATTTTATCTGAATTGAAAATCGTCAACAACATAATAGTCAACTTATGTCATCCTTAGTCGACGACTTCAATTTAATCCAATTAACCTGAAATTATTTCTTAACCATTTCTTTAAGTTTTATTATTATTAAAACATAGAAGGATTTAATTTGTCAACCTCCATTAGTCCAATAGAAGCGAATACATAAGACGAAGCTTATAAATCAAATCAAGACGATATAATTAAAGAATAATCTACAATGTTAGTTAGTTAGTTAGTTAGAGTTAGTTACAGGACTCAACTAATAACTGATCTCTGAAGATTCTACAAGCAGTTTTCTCTAGAAGACCACTAGAGAATTAGACAATAAATATCAGTTGTAGTCATAGAAAAAAATAACTTTTTACTTACTTTTATGTACACGAAACAATTCTGTGATCAAGTGATTATACTATAAAAATATCTTGAGTGAAAAGAAGGAAGAGGAGAGATCAAGAATACCTATAACATGAGTGTGGAAAGCTCAAACAATATCTTTTCAAGTGAGAGGGAGGCCAGAGCCTGAAGAGGCTGAGATAGTAGATGAAAAATACTTTGTGAAAGATACTTGAAGAGGCTCTAGAAGAGTAGAAATAATACTTGTAAAGTTGTAAGAGATAGTGACATCTCAGATAAATTCTGAGGACTGGACGTAACCTAAAGGTTAAGGGTGAAATAGTATAAATTACGGTGTCATATTCTCTAACCCTTATCTCTTTAATTTCTTGTTGTTAGAAGAACAGATACTATTTCTGCTATTGCATTGCTTAAATGAATTAAGTGCGTTGTTTTGCAATTGTCCAAAATTTTCAAGAAAATCAAGAAGATTCTAAAGATTACTATCTTAGATGATTTAACACAAGTCAACCCCCCTTTTTGTGTATTTTACATATTATATTGATTCCTATGTTAACAAGTGATTTACTTCAGAGATTACTTCCTATTTTGTCTTCCTCTTATTTTATTGATTAAATTATGTCTAACCCTAGATTTCTAAATGTACTAATTAACCTCTCTCAAGGTGCAACTATTTGTCCCTAATTGAATTAACGGGAATCAATTGACGATCTCTCAACCTACCTAATGACTCTACTTATTCAACTAGTTATTAAACTACCCTATGGGTGATCAATTGTCTAGCCAAGGTCTCTCTTCTAACTGTTTAATTAACGTCATGATTGCTAGTTTATAGATCGCCAACTCTGAGATATATAAATATAACTAATATTCTGCACTTATTGATGCTACTCACTTGTTCTTTACTTTTTCTTTCTTTTCTTTCTTTTCATTTTTCAATATTTTTATTTTTCTTTCTTTTCTTTATATATGGAAGAACTATGAATAAAAAATAGAACTACATTTAATTCAGTCCATGGGTAGAAATATACTCAACTTATCTCTATAAAAATTTCACACAATCCCAATTAATGTTTTATTTAATACTTTACTAAGCTTGTGAAAGGGGAGGAAAAAGGGGTTTAAAGTTTTAAAATTTCGGATGTTTTCAAGAAACAAAAGGTTAAGGCTCAATGGGGGTAGCAAGGGATAATCAATGGGTAGGTCATTAAGCCAAGGGTTAACACAAAAAGGGCCTAGATCTTCTCTATTAAGTATGCATCTAGTAGACTCAAACTGATTCAAAGCAAGTTCTGAAGGTAATAACCTACAGAAGTAACACTCAATAAGGAAATGAAATGACTATAGTCAGAGTCATATGGCTTAATCCTTACTTTAACTCAAATGAAAACTCATTATGTATCTCTGCATTACCTCATTGTTCAAATGTCAATTTGTGACTAAGTTTATGCAACCAACTACTTTTCATCACTCTATATGATTCACTTTCTACTTAAGTAGCCTAATCTGAGTTCACGCATGCATTCGATCTAATTCTAGCTAACATGAAAGAATCTCATGGCAATATTTATTAGAGTGACTCAAATGCGGTTCCATTGCTAACACAAAACACCATTACTGACATAAAGCACATATAATATGCCTAAACATACATCCTATTGAACATAATGTAAAAAAAAAATGCAAGTGAGAAAGTTGATGTCACCTCCCTACACTTAAGGATCACATTGTCCTCAATGTGACAAGTTATCCCCCAAGTGAGTGAAAATGACATTAAACCAAATAAAAATGGAAACAAAACAAACAAAAGAAATTGAAACAAACAAATGATATCAAATTATACAAAAGAAAATGAATCCAAAAAAAATTAAAGAAATTAAAACAAAAAAAGATATAACACACACAAATGATATGAAACAAAATAGACATGAAATAAAATGCAATCACACAAAAGAAATAACAAAATTTAAAAGTTAAAGGGTAAGAAAAGCTTATTCAGATGACAGTGGTGACGGTGATGGTGTAGGAGTTTCAAAATTGTTCCTCCGACAGAAGTTGAGGAACCTTCTCTTCAAGCTATATTGCTCCTTATGAACTTGCGGCATTTGATTACCGAGTTCATCGAGTTAGGATGTCATCTATTGATGGTTTGCTGTTATTTGGTCGAGAATTGGTTGATATTGGTGAACCACTGTTGGTTCCCTTGGTTCCTTCGCTACTGTTTCATCCACTGGCTCTAGGGCTGCGTTGGATATGAAGGGTCGATTTGCGATTATACTGATGCCCCTCCTACTCCTCACTACATTGTGCATCTGAGGATTGCAGAGTTCTATAGAATGGACCTCTACAATCTCAAAGCGTCTCAAATAGGCTATGTTAAACATATTATGGGGAGTAGTATACAAATTCTCCTTGTTAACATTATAAAATACACCCAAAGAAGATACAATATGAGCCATCCCAAAAGACGTACTCTTTTTATTAACCACACTCATTAGTGGTCAAAAAATTCTATAAGATGTGTTGATTTTAAGTTTTCAATCCATGCACCATTAAAAAAAAGTTCTCTAGCTAAGTATTTGTTGATTTTCATTTTATTAAACAAAGTTAGGCACATGAATTTGTGTAAAAGTAAATGCTCAGCACTTCGTATTAGAGAATTCGATGCATTACATGAATAAAATGTTCACCTATGAGAGTGTTCCAATAAGCATTGTCATAAAAATCCATGTGACCATCTAGAATTTTTGTATTTAACAAATTAAATATTTCACGTATGACAGAAACATTTTCACCTAGCCTAAATCAAAACAAATACATTTTAGGATTGTACCTAACTGTTGTGAAAAACTCTAAAGTTATGGTGGCATAAATAGGTACATCGCACTGAACAAATCTATTCCATCCTGTGTTTGCATCTAGTTGTCTAAGTTAATGGCTCACTCCTATATTTTCTAACACTTAAAATCCAAATACCTAGGATTTGCTATTGTTCCATACCTAAAGTCACAAAAACACGTACCTTCTTCTTTCGAGTAAATCGAAAATGAGGCCCGATAAGTTTCTGCTAAATTGGTTATCCCTTCGCCAGAAACTTGAAAGCGGTGCTCGTCGACCAGTTACTTGACCCTAATCATCCTTGATAGAGCCATTATGAGAAGAAAATCTACAAAAATGGGAGAGAGTGAGTGAAATTCATATTTTAGAGAGAGAGAGAGAGAGAGAGAAGTCTTACCTAAATCCTTGTCTTTTGGAATGATTAATGCATGAAAGACATGAAGGAATGTAAGATTAATGGAAAGGGACGAAGAAAATACCAAGAATTTAGATAAAAAAGAAGAGTTTTAGAGAGTGGGAGGTGAGAATGTCATGTTCTAGAGAGAGAGGAAATGAAATTTTGAAAAATGAGTGAGAGAAGAAAAGAAGGATCTTTAAGTTTCGTCCCTGATAGAATTCCCATGCTTATGGGAATTTCCATAATTCCCACGAATGTGGGTTTTCTCTCCAGAAACTTTCTGGGGAGATTTCCTATGCCCTTGGGAATCATTATAATTCCCACGAACGTGGGAATTCGTGATCCTCACAATTTCAAACCTTCTTCTATGCTTATATATATTCTCCATGATCCTAAAACCTATAAACACATCAAGATAATATCTTCAACAAGAAATTTGAAAAGAAAACAGATTGAAAATCAAACAAAATCAATATAAACACTAATCCAACTCAATTCAAACATAATCATAACTAAAGAATTCAAATGAATCAAATAAGTAAACAAAAACAAACAAAGGATAGTTGACTCCCATGGGTCACCTCCCATGTAGTGCTTCTGTTACTGTCGGTAGCTTAACTCTTCTATTTCCTCATGGTGGTTCAAATGACTGGTACCATAGCAGTGCATAAACTGATCTCAGACTTTGTATATGGGCTACCTTATTTTGGACTCCACCTTCATTATTGCTTTCCTTTCTTCGCCTTCTCCTACACGTTTGTTTATTCCTAAACGCATTCCTATGGCCCTCAATATTTTCCCATCCTCCTTGGAGTTCAAGTTTCTTGATATTTGTTGAGGATAGAGTAGAATGATAATTTTTAATACTTTTAATGTTAATTGATCCTTTCCTACTCTCATTATTAACTTGTCCACATCAACATCAATAATCACTTGAGCAGTAGCTAGAAATGGTTGCCCAAGAACCATCGTGGTTTCCTCGTCTTCACTAATATCCAATATGTAAAAATTTGTAGGAAAGGTAAATTTATCGATGTGTAGCTGCTAATTCTTGATAATCCCCCTTGGTAAATGCACCATTTTATCATCCATCTTCACTAATGTCTTATTAGGTTCTGGCTCTTCTAGACCCAACTTCTGACTGAATGAGTACGGCATCGTGTTTGGTCTATCTTAACTCTATTTATACTATACGGAATGAAAAATTCCTATAGATCTTCTTTCCTTTGTGCTATATGTGGACTTTTTTCTAATACGTGCTTGATAATCTCTTCCTTCAGCGATTCCTTTAACATGAGCTTTGTCTAGAATTGATTTGTTATGTTTGTCATCTTGCTTAACTCCCCTTCTTTAGAATTCATAGCTACTCCACTTGAAGATGAATTTCGCTAAGTAAAAAGATGATGTGGAAGTCCAAGTTAAAGCTCCCTAATTGGCTTGTTTACTGGTCCACTCAGAAGGACTTCCTATACTGTTTGTTCTTCTTATTTGTCTCCATCTTTCTCCCTATGCTCGTTTCTTTTTTTCTCTATATGAGTAATGGCCATGATTCTTTCCTTTAGATTCACCTCAGTGTAGTTTGGTAGACTACTTGCATTTTGCAAAGATAAAGCGTAGCTAGTTAGCCTACCTGAACTTCCAGATTATGGATAGATGATGCATGATTCTTTAAAATCTGATCAAAATTTTCTTCCATGGTTTTCTAATTTTCCACTTGGCTTGCATGCATCTTTTTATGATTCTCCTCTTGTGTTGCCAATTTGGACCCCAAGATTTCCATCATCTTATCCATTTTGCTTTCTAATGCTTTGATTCAATCTTGTTGGAGTTCTGGCGGTCCTTGTGGTCTTTATTGGCCACCTGCATTACTTTTACTCTAAGAAAAGTTTAGATAGCTTTTTTAACTCAGATTATATGTGTTCGAATAAGGATTATTATCTCGTTCTGGTTGGCTTAGGTAACTTACCTGTTCAGTACCACCAGCTCCCAATAGGAAACACTCCACTGAAGTGTGATCGTGCTCCCTATACAGTTCACGTTGTGCTTGCATCACCTTAACTGCTGAGGTAGATGCTCCTTGTATATTGTTGAGCTACTTGTAAGAGCAGTGATCTGAGCCTACAAGGCAGTAAATGAGTCAATAGGTATCATAACTTTCTGTTCCTCCTGTTGTTGTCTACTTCTCTCACTCGATCACATGCCGCTGTTGGTTGCCAGCTCCTCCAACAGATCATGACCTGCTTCCACCGTCTTCCTCATCAGTAAACCTTCGAATGCTGCATCAATTATTCCCCTTGTGCTCGAATTCAATCCATTATAGATTGTTTGAAGTAGAAACTTGTTTGGGAGGTTGTGAAGTGGACAACTTCTCTGAAGTTCTTTAAATCTCACCCAAGCTTCATAGAGAGATTCTCCATCACTTAGGTGGAATTTTGTTATCTCCTTGATAAACCTCATCGTTTTTGTCACTGGAAAATACTTGGCAAGGAATGCTTGGGGGAACTGCTCCCAAGTCGTGATCTGGCTTAAATTCAATGAATTATACCATGCCTTAGTCCTATCCTTTAACGTGAATGAAAATAGCCTTAGCTTCACCGTGTCATTGGACATTCTGTTGAATCTAAATGTGTCACAAATCTCCAAGAAGTTTGTAATGTGGGCATTCGAATCCTAATTGGATAGTTCGTAGAGCTGCACATTATTTTACAGAATATTATTGATGATAAAACCTATCTACTTATTTTACACTCAAAACCCACAAGTGAACAGGTTGTGACTTGTAGTTAAAAAGAGTGGATATCGATCCCACAAGGATTAATGCTTAGACACAGCTTAATTTAGACACAAATTTGTTTAAGAAACGAAATTGTTAAATATCAATCTTTTAAAAATTGAAATAAAATTAAAAGACTAATGTAAACAATTGACAATAGCAAAATTGCTGAAAATCTGAATTTAAGAATCTAAATGCTAGAGATTACTTTTTTCCTATTTTGTCTCCCTCCTATTTTATTGATTGAGTTATGTCTTACCCTTGATTTTTGAATGTACTAATTACCTTCTCTCAAGGTGTAGCTGTTTGTCCCTAATTGAATTAACGGGAATTGATTAAACAATCTCTCAACTTACCCAATGACTTTACCGATTCAACTAATTATTAAACTATCCTATGTGTGATCAATTGACTAGTCGAGATCTCTCTTTTAGCTATTCAATTAACGTGATGATTGCTAGTCTATAGGCCACCAACTCTCGTTGTACAATCTTACACGAATCTCATCTCACTTACTCTCTCGATTTATTGCAAGATGATAATTAAGAATAACAATTAATAAATACAATTGCATTCAATTCAATAAAATAGGGGTTCAAACAAAATAGATCCAAAGCAATCCCTACAATGAAATTAGCCTAACATGGTCTCCATAACATCATTAACATTCAAATAAACCATCTTTACAAAGACTAGAAGGAATAAAAGTGACAAAAATCTAGAATTTTGGTGTTGATGTGCCAAAATATGGAATTTTGGTGTTAAATATGAGAACTCCTTCTCTTCTTTGCCAAAATCTGGAATTTTGGTGTTAATGTGCTATTTTGCCCAATCTTGATGATGATCCTAGTCTTTAGGCCTTCCTCAATGCTCCAAATATGAGTTCTTTACTCAAGGATGGTGTTTCTACAGGTAGGTTTCGTCTCCCCTTAAAGATGGAGGCTTAATGATGCTTAAATAGTCCAAAAATCCTAAGTTAATGAAGCTTCGCATATTGTCTTGGATTGTAATTCCCACGCTCATGGGAATTGACATGATTTGCACAGATGCAATCCTCTCTTCTTCTACTCTTTGATCTCTAGTTTAACTTCCAAGTTGCTCCATCTTCCTTCCTACATAAAAATAATCAATTCTTACCCTCAATTAACATCAAACAAACAAGAACAACAATGGAACTCAAACTTAATGAGAACATACAAAATGAATCCTAAACTACAACAATGTTCACCAATTATGCAAGAAAACACATGTCAATTACCTATATAACATTTACTAATGCACATCTATCAACATCCCCACACTTGAATCTTTTCTTGTCCTCGAGCAAAATAAATACAACCAATTAATTCTATCACTTCATTTTCACAAAGATCAAAGCATACAATCCTTCAAATTTAAGCCAACTCAAATATCAAGTTAATGCACATATCATGACTACTTTTTCATTGGTGTACATAAGAAAATTCACAATTGGCACAATCACTCAAAGATAAGTAAAGATGCAAAAATGAGTCTTCCTCACAGTTTTCAATCATTTCTCTCAAGTGTTTAAGGGTTAGTGTTTCGCTCAAGCTTCCTATAGGAAACTACACTATCATAGACTTGCTAATACACCAATTCTCCTTTATATGGATTGGATGCATAAATATATCAAAAGGACTTGTTTAAGGTTATTGTGTGGTAATGGTTAAGGTTGGTCAAAAGAGGGAAAAGAGATTTAAGTACAAGCGTAAGCAAAGTAGAAAGCAGATATAATAGGATAACAAAACATAACCTTGAGATATCCAAACATAACTAATGTAGTACTCTACACTCATTTATTACTCAATTGTTCTTCAGTTTTCTTTTTTTTCTTTGTTTTTTTCATTTTTCTGTCATTTTGTTCATATGTGGACGAACTATGAATCAAAACTAGCACTGTATACAACGTAGTCCATAAGCACGGATATACTCAACTTATCTCAGTTAGAAATTCACACAATCCCACCTAATGTTTTACTTAATACTTTACTAAGCCTGTGAAAGGGTAGGAAAATGGGGTTTAAAGTTCTAAAATTTTGGGTGTTTTCAAGAAACAAAAGGTTAAGGCTCAATGAGGGTAGCAAGGGATAATTAACGTGTAGGTCATTTAAGCCAAGGATTAATAAAAAAAGGGCCTAAATCATCTCTATTAAGCATGCATCCAGCAGACTCAAATCAATTCAAAGCAAGTTTTGAAGGTAGTAACCTAAGGAAGTAACACTTAATAAAGAAATGAAATGATTATAGATGGAGTCATATGGCTCAATCCTCACTTTGGCTCAAATAAAAATGCATTATGCACATCTACACTACCTCATTGTTCAAATGTTAATTTGTGACTAAGCTTACGTAACCAACTATTTTTCATCACTCCATATGGTTTACTTTCTACTCAAGTAGCCTAATCTGAGTTCAAGCATGCATTCAATTTAATTCCAACTAACATGATAGAATCTCATTACAATATTTATCAGAGTGACTCAAATGCAATTCCATTGCTAACACAAAGCACCATTGCTGACACAAAGCACATATAATATGCCTAAACATGCATCCTATTTAACACAATGTAAAAAATGAAATTAAGAAAGTTGATGTCACGTCCCCACATTTAAAGATCACATTGTTCTCAAGGTGACAAATCAACCACCAAATGAGTGAAAATGACATCAAACCAAACAAAACAAATGAAAACTAGAAAAATGAAATAAAACCAAAGAAAGGAAAGCAAACCAAATAAAAGACGTAACACACACAAATGATATTAAACCAAACAAAAGAAATAAAAAATAAAGGGTAAGAAATGGCTTATGGAGATGATGGTGGTGATAGTGTGGATGAAAGAGCTTCAAAGTTATTCCCCTGACAGAAGTTGAGGAACCTCTTTTCCAAACTGTGTTGCTCTTTGTGGCCTCACCGCATTTGGCTGTCGAGCTCATCCAGTTAGGATGTCATGAGTTATTGATTGGAAGCCATCTAGTCGAGGATTTGTTGGAATAGGTTAACCCCCATTGATGCACAGGTCCCACCTCTATTTATTATTCCTCTTGCTCAGGTACTGCTTGGGAGGTGGAGGGTCGGGAAGCGGTTGTATCTTGGCCCCTCCTATTCCTCACTACAGCACGCATATGAGGATTGTGGAGTTCCATAGAATGGTCCTACACAATCTTGGAGCGTCTTTTTCTTTCGAGTAATAAATCAGGAATGGGGCCTGATAGGTGGCCACTAAATCAAACTTGCCTTCGTCAAAAACTTGGCGGCAGAGTTCGTCACCTGGTTTATGAGCCATCATATTCCTTAACGCCACTACAAGAAGAAAATCTGCAAAAACATGAGAGAAATAGTGAAATTTGTATTTTAAAGAGAGAGAATAAAATCTTACCCAATTCCTTGTGTTTCGGAATGAGTAATGCATGAAAAAAAATGAAGGAATGTAAGATTAATGAAAGAGATGAAGAAAATATCAAGAATCTAGAGGAAAAATGAAGAATTTTAAAGAGTGGGAAGAGAATTTTTTGGGATAGACAGAGAAAGAGTGAATTTTAAGAATGGGTGAGAGACAAAAAAGGAGGGAAACTTTAAGTTTCCCTCCAGATGGGATTCCTATGGTGATCATCACAATTTGAAACCTTCTTTGAAACTTATATGTGTTCACCATGATCCCAAAACCTACAAATACATCAAGATAATATCATCAACAAGAAATTTGGAAAGAAAACAAATTGAAAACCAAACAAAATCATCATAAACATCAATCAAACCTAATTCAAACATAATCATAACTAAAGAATTCAAGTGAACAAATAAGTAAATAAAAGCCAACAAAGGATATTTGACTCCTATGGGTTGTGTCCCATGTAGCGCTTCTGTTAACATCAGTAGCTTAACGATCTTCCTTGGAAATTCATCAAGGATCAATTATAAGTGGCTTGCTTCCACCTTTTTCATTGAGCATCGATTTTGTAGTCTGTAAGTAAGCTAAAATTTGTAAAATGAACAGAAGCACAATATTGATAAAGTTGAGAAAACTAATTAATCTCATCAATCACCTTTTCGTTAATAAACTGTTAATAAAGTAGGGAATAATGAAACTCCCTGAATCTTCCATCAAATCAAATAGTTTGTCCTGTACGAAGGTGAGTTGCTCTTATTCTTCACTAATCACCTTCATCTCCTCCGCTTCTTCCACTTTATGAATAGAGACTATCATAACTTCTTCAAACTCAATGTCTATTCTCATCTATTCTTTGTCCTTTTGTTCTTCAGAAGATTTGAATACATCAATTGTACTGAATGAGCTACCATCCTTTAGATTCTTAAATACATCATTCATATTGAATGTCTCTTTTTCATCATCAATCCAAAGGATAGGGTTCTTTGCATTGACATCTACCTAAGACTTTTTGATGTTCAAGCATGGTGTACTAAGATCTGGTAGACAATATGAAGGGTTTCCATACTTTTCTTCATACTCTTTCTTGATTTCTTGTTCTTTTCTAAGGTAAGGTTCAGCATGGTCTTTCATTGGTTCTTCTTGTTCTTCCCCATTCTAAGTGTGATAGCCTCGTAATGCTCTCGTTGATATAATTCCATATATTGCTTAGAGAATCTTCCACACTTCTCTTACAAAATTCACAGGAAAGCTGTCTTAATTGAATCTCTAGGTTGTGAATAGAAGTAACATGATTTTTTAAAACTTGCTCGAATTTCTTTTCCATTCTTTTCTGACTTTCCTCTCGAATGGAAAACATTCTCTTTTGGTTCTCTTCCATATCTGTTATATTGGAACCAAACATCTCCATAGACTTGTCCAACTTACTCTCCATTGCTCCAATTCGATCTTTTTGAATTTCAAATAGGTCTTGGTGTCCCATGTAAGTACTTGCATTGTTACACCAATAAAAATCTGGGTGGTTTTGCCATCCCGCAGTTTATGTGTTCTAATAAGAATCGATACTTCCCTAACCATATTGCGCCTCATTGTAATTTGCTAAAGTTCCTTGCTCTCTATAATAATTGTCTTCCATCATTGTTCTCTCTATTTCTTCGCAGCATCTATCTCTTCAGATGTCTTTATGTATTAACAAATTCTATTGATCTTTGTGTGTTCCTTATGTTGATGCACCTGTAAATGTACAAGGTAAAGTATCAAAAACTCTTAAATCAAAGTAATCTAAATTAAACACAATGTTAAACAATCAATCCCCGACAACGACACCAAAAACTTGTTGATGGTAAAACCTATCTACTTATTTTACGCTTAAAAATTGAAAGTGAACGTGTAGTGACTTGTAGTTAAAAAGAACGAATATTGATCCCACGGGGATTGATTCCTAGACACCGCTTAATTTAGACAAAACTTTGTTTAAGAAACGAAATTGTTAAATGTGAATAATCTAGAAAAAATTAAATTAAAATTAAAAGACTAATGTAAACAATGGACAATGCCATAATCACAAAAAATATGAATTCAAGAATCTAAATACTAGAGATTACTTTTTCCCTATTTTGTCTCCCTCCTATTTTATTGATTGAATTATGTCTCACCTTATATTTCTGAATATACTAATGTTGGATCGGGAAAAGAAAGCATGCCATATTTGAAAAACTGGTAGATTTCAAAACTTTTTAGAAATCATATTTGTAGTAGAAGGAATATATCCAAATCATCATGCCAATCTATACATGATATGGAATAAGGATAATAATAAACATAAACAAGATAGTGATATTACCACCTCCTTCACTACAACTTTAATTTCTTGTTACGCTATCCTCTCCTTCTTCTTGTATCCAAAGCCTTTGCTTTTGAATCCTTTTCTTTGTCAATCTATCCTCTCCTTGTTGTTGTATCCTC
>JAOSBN010066351.1:0-13452 GCA_027563595.1 Erythroxylum suave | reverse complement strand
ACCAAACAAAGTAATACACATTCTATTCTATTCCTTGTCTTTTCTATTCCAAAGAATAACTATTCTATTCCTTATCTTTTCCATTCCGTGAACCAAACAGGCTGTGAGGGTTTTCAGTCAAATGGTAATGAACATTTAGTGTGCAAATTGAAGAAATCTATTTGTGGCCTGAAACAAGCTTCTAGTCAGTGATATCTGAAATTTGATGAAGTCATTACCTCCCTGGGTTTTGAAGAAAATAAATGATATCTGAAATTTGATGAAGTCATTACCTCCCTGGGTTTTGAAGAAAATAAATTTGATCAGTGTACATAGCTAAAGGTCAGTGGGAGTAAGTTCATTTTTCTTGTTTTATATGTTAATGATATTCTACTTGCTAGCAGTGATCTTAGCTTACTGAATGAAACTAAACAGATGCTGACAAAGCACTTTGAGATGAAGGATCTTGGTGAGGCTTCCATTCTAGGAATTGAAATTACATGGATAGATCTCGTAACTTGCTTAGCTTGTCTCAAAGGGCATATTAATAAAGTCCTGGAGAGATTTGACATGCAATACTGTAAACCTGGAAATGTACCAGTCATCAAGGGTGACAAATTCAATAAAAACTAATGTCCTAGGAATGAAATTAAAAAGGCAGAGATGAAGAACATACCATTTGATAGTGCGTCGATGAGTTTGATGTATGCTCAGGTTTGCACCAGGCCTAACATTGCTTATACAATTGGCGTTTTTGGTAGGTACTAGTCTAATCTTAGTAACACTAATTGGGTAGCTGGTAAGAAAGTGATGAGATGCTCACAGAAAACCAAGGAGTATATGCTTGTGTATAGAAGAGTTAACAACTTATAGATAATAGGGTATAGTGACTCAGATCTAAATGGGTGCCCTGATGATATGAAATCGACTTTTGGCTACATCTTTATGTTGGTTAGGGGTGCGATATCTTAGAAGAGCAAGAAGCAGACTATGGTTGCATCTTCTACTATATAGGTTGAATTTATTTCTTGTTACGCGGCTACTAGTCATCTTGTTTGGTTGAGAAACTTGGTAATCGAACTTCACATTATGGATTCCATTACTAGACCTTTCAGAATCTATTGTGATAATGGTGGAGCTGTGTTTTACACCAAAAATAACAAAACTTCAAGTGGTTTGAAGCACATGGAATTAAAGTATCTAATTGTTGGAGACCAAGTGAAAAATAAAGAGATAGTCGTCGAGCATATAGTTACAAAGTCCATGTTAGCTGATCCCTTAACCAAGGATCTTCGACCTATAATGTTCCACAAGCACGTTGAAAACATGGGGATTTTAAGCTCTTTAAATGCGCTTGATTACTGGGAGTTTTGAAATTTATGTAATTTTTCCTATTTCGAAACTCGGTATCCTTTCATATCGTCTCGTGATTGACGCCATGTACAAAATTTTGGACTTGGTGTTCTATTAGAGCAGAATGTCTCCTGGTTAATACCATGTTTAAGTCTGTAGGCACTATTTCAGAACTTGATGCCCTTTTCAATCATCGTGACGATGGTTGACACCATATTAGAGTTCAAGGCATTATAATTCATAATGAACTATACAATTTCTCTTACTTTAAGCCTATTTTAAGAGAAACTTTAAAGACTGACACTAAACGTAGCACCTTACATTAATTATTGGATCACCTTTATGTGCTATTTTCATGCTACACTACACATTAATGACTGGTTGACAAGGTTAATGATATATGTAATTATAGATCAATGTTATATCAATAAAGGATGTAATGGGTGTTATAGTTTAATGTCATTTGACTTTGATTAGATTTAGTCATATTGAAGTGTTGCATCTTGGATCATATTTTTTCAAAATGTGGCCACATTGAACAAAATTTTGTTTATTAACCTGAGAGTCGTTTTCAAAGGTTTTTTCAAAAATAAAATTAAAAAATTGATTTTGCCCAAGTAGAAGAATGTTTGAATATATTTAGTGGGCTACAATCAATTGTGGTTTTGTTTTTATTAAAAACTAGCTAATGATATGATCCTTATTGAGATGCCTATGGTCCCCTATTATTATGATCCCTATTGGATTTAAGCAATTTATACCTTTAGTGTGATTAATGGTGTAGGCCTTACCCTAAGACCTATGATGAGCAAGCTTAGGGTTACTATTTGTGGCTTGGTCCCTACTGAACTCCCTATATATACACATATATGGTCTCTCTACAGTTTGCCCCATCGAGAACTGTATTTTTCAAGAGATTGGAGTTGCGGTGGAAGCCCTACTCGTCACCAAACGCTTGCGAGGTGTTCTCACAATTTGACGATCATGTCTTCAACAAGTAAGTATCTGTGTTCCCTATCACGTAATTGACTAATAATTTTCACATCTTATTGAGCCATCTAAGATATGGTGTTGGACCCTGAATTCTTTTCATTATGTTAATAAGCATGGATTGAATAAATTTTATGATCTTGTTGGATAAATTATTTTTCTTTTTATTATTGGCGTTTACTTGTTATATCAAGTTTAGGAGGATTATTTCATGGATTGATGGAAATTTTGGAATATGAAATGGAAGAATTAAGATTAAGTTAGAGTATAGCAAGGTGTAGGTAACATTGAAGAATTAAGAATGTATAAGGGTATTTTGGGTAGATCACTTAAGGTTAGGAGTTCTAAGGCATTAAAGGAAGGGTAAGGTGGACTTTCCTCACCCATTGAGGGTAGAATGGGAAGAGGAAAAGGTTGTTTTGTAGATAAAAAGGCCAAACACGTGGATGAAAGAAAGAAGGAGAGAAAATCAAACAAGGAAAAGAGAGAAAGAAGAATAGATTTCAGTGACGTTAAAAAGAAGAGAGCTTTGAACTAGGTCACAATTTTTCCTAGACTTAAAGAGAGAGTTTGAGGTCACTCAAGAAGGGAAAAAGAAAAAGGAAAGGAAGAGCTTTCTTTAGAACCAAGAATCTTATTATTTGGTAAAGATTCAAGGTAAGATTGTTTTTAACCTATTGAAGTTTTGAAGGGGTTTTTGGTTCAAAGAGCTTAAGAAATGTAAAAGTTTAAAGGTTCTAGGATCTATATTAGTGCATGAGCCTTATGGGTTCTCAAATCTGAAATTTCACTGAATGGGGATTGTTCTCACTGTTAAAGGAAATCAAGAGGGGCAAGAAGAGCAAGAGGGACGACATCTTTAAATCCAATACCAAAACAAGCAAGGATTTCAAGGTGGGTACGGTTTTATAATAGAGTAAATGAGCCACTCATTTGTTTTCTTTAAAAATCAAGAAAGATGAATGGTTTTAATTGCATTATAAATGTTGCATTTAATTGCTAAATGAATTATGTGCATGATTTTATGAAAATGTTTCTTTTTGAAAAGTTGCAAGATTTTGAAATCAGATTTTCAAGAATGTTTCTCTAAAACATCTCATGTGCATGAAAAAGGAGTTTCCAACAAGAGGCCATTTAAGATAATTTGTTTTAAATTCATGAATGACATGTTATATGGGTTTGTGGTAGTCCCTCAAGAACCATCACTTGCATGTTGACCCAAGAAATAGGCTTCTCCTTCCTGTCCACTAGTGGAATGGAGCTCCTCAAAGGACTCCCTCAAGTTTACGACTACACAGGACCATTATATGGAAATGTGTAGTGTGTCAAGAATTGGACTTACCCGAACCATTTCTGTTGTGTTTATGTGTTTATGATTGTGACAAAGTTCATGCATGCCTGATTTATAAGTGCTCATGAATTGTTTGATTAAGTGTTTGTTTTTCTATGAGAAAGCAATTTGGTTTTCAAGTGAAAAATGATAGAGAGATTTTGAAAATTGTTTTGCTTGTTTCTTACTTATAAAATTGTCACCCACGAGCTTTAAGCTCACCCCCTCCAAATTCTGTCTCATTCAGGTGGTGAACAAGGAAGTGAGTAAGCTAGGAGTCAAGGCCTCACTCACATCTGCTAAATTTCTGTTGTATTCTTAAGTTAGATTTTTGTGAATTCAAGGCTTTAGCCACATTTCAAGTATATTTGGTATATTAGTTCTTAAACTCAATGGACGTATTGTACCTCGAAATGTTCAGTAAAGCTTTGTAATGACTTCTGCTTATTGACATGAATGAAATATCTTTTGGGTTTGATGATAACCACTGTTAAGATTTCACGTTACATGTGATGATTAAATAAGTTTGATGCATTAGGAGGTAGTTGACGTTTATGTTCTGGTTTAATGTGTTTATGGAATTGAAGGAATGGTGGTTAAAAAGATTTAAGTCTGCATTAAGTATTGTAGAGGCAAGAAGGAAACGAGGCCTCAAGGAAAAACACAGACGAAAGGAATCGTCTATGATGACGTCAGCATATAGACGCAAAGGAGAGCACAGACAAAGTTTATCGTCTGTGATGACGTCAACGTATAGACGCAAGGAAGAGTATAGACGAAGTCAATCATCTGTGATGACGTCACACACAGACACAAGGGAAAAATATAGAGGAAGAGTATCGTCTATGATGACATCATACATAGACGCAAATGAAAGATAGATGCAAAAACATAGATGCAAGGAACACAGACGCAAACAAAGATAGACGCGAATGAAAGACAGACGCAAGAAATCGTCTGCGAGGACACATCACAACATAGACGCAAATAAAGGACAAACGATAGGTGGTCAACCATAGATGATACAAAGTCAACTACAGACAATAAAACACAGACCATAAGCAAACACAGACGATGGGCCAACCATAGACGATATAAAGAAGAAGTTAAGCCAATATACTCGAACAGTCACTTAGTTGGAATTAAACACAGAATTCACTAACCGATGATCAATAAGTGATTATCAAGGATCAAGAAACAGTCAAGGGACAAAATATTTGATGAGGTCAAGATGAAATTTCAAGTTTAAGGATTTGTCTTTGTGAGGCCACTCCACCCTTGTGGGATGCGAGTCCAGATGTCACTTAGGATGTAGGACACGTGTCTCTCAGGGGCGGGGGTCTAACATATGGACAAGATTATAAAAACGTTCCTATGGTTTGCTTAACTTGTGAACTTAAAGAAGGCAAATTTTAAGTGGGGTGAGGTTACACAACCTCTAAAACAAGGTGGCCTTGGGATCCTCTCACTAACAACTATGTAGAAAGTATTCATGTATAAAAGGTTGTGGAGGCTCTACACTAATAGTAATGCTTTATGGATCAAGTGCTTACATGAATATTACTTCAAATTTGTGAATTTTTAGCAGATTAATTTCACTATTGTCGGTTTTGCAATCCTTAAGCAAATGATCAAGATGAGGGAATTCACTTATCCCCATATTAAACACCAAATAGGAAATGAGAAAGTATATGGTTATGGCTTGATAATTAGCTCAAAATCATCCTCTTACACAACATCCTCACTTTTAGCTACTAAGGAATTGTTTGCCTCTTCATCATAAAGTTTCCTTTCTAATTGTTGATGGTGATTGGAAAGGAGATTTCAAGGGTTTTGTTGCCCTCTTGGTATATCTTCCTAGCTTATCTTCACCTACGCATGAAGACTCTATCATCTAGGAATGCAATAGTCAATTCTCAATTCATTTATGTTATCAACGATTCTCTAATGCCTCTCCAACAGTCCACTAGTTTGATTGTGGCATAATTCAATTAGCCCCAAGGCTTCCTTCATCACATAGCTAGTGATCAAAATATGCTCCAAACCAAGAGCCAATGTCATTGTAAGGTAGATGAAAATATTTATGTATTTTGTAACAGGGCAGCAGAAGATGGGGACCATCTAATCTTTTTATGTAGAGTTTAATACTTCACTTATTACCTCTGAATACTTGTCGATACAATTGGGAGCATGCACTACCCTGGATCATTAGTCACTCTAAGCTAGGACAAACTGATGCCTCACTCTATAAAATAGCCTTCACCCTTACCATTTATACAATTTAGAAGGAGTGCAATACTAGACGATTCATTTATTAGAAGCATGAGAAATATCTAGTTGCAAATAGAATAAGGAACCAGATTCGTGAATTCTTTATACTAAACAAATGCAACACTCTCTCCTGATCACCGTATAATGTAAATGATACTTATAACATACCTTAGTTTTTTTGGCCTATGACATCTCATATGTTTTTCTTACTTCATATGTTGTAATATGAATGTTTGACTAATTATCTAGTAGTCATTGTAATATTGTATTAGTTTCATTTATAGTAAATATATAATTCTTTTTTAAAAAAACCTAAACATATCTTAAAAGTAGAGAAAGAAAAAGAAAAAGTAGGCATGAAATTTTGCTTACCCTTAGATCTTACTCTTGTAACTAATCATCACAATCTCGTTTCTCGTTAGATCTTACTCTTACAAAAGAGAAAAGCCATTTCTAAAATGCAACTATCAATGAAAATTTTGTTCAAAAATCTATAGACTCCAAAACTCTCCAATTTTTCAAGTTTACAGGAATTTAATGTGCAATCTAGCATTAGATGTGTATAGAACAAATAGAAAAGAAACTTGGGCTATATAAGGATTTGTTCAACTTCAACGATTTGTTCAACTTCCTTAGCTGAAAAAACTATTGGATATTTTTGACATTTTCCATAGGGTTGGACAACAATTAATTGCATTTTATAAATTTTCAATAGTATATTAGTTAAGTTACATAATTTGCTTTGGATAAAGATAATAAAGTGGCTGAATAAATGATCTAAGTCATTAGGCCAAAGTCTAGGAGGAAAATGGATTTTGATTAGTGTGGATTAAACATATATCGAGCCTGTGATGGGGAAGCCCAATATAGATGCTATATAAAGAGGTTAAAGCCTCCTGTAGTTGCTCATATCATTCCTAAATGTAAAGTTGCTCTGGCCCATTTAGAGGTTTATGTTTTGAGAAAACTATAGAAAGACGTTGACCGCATCCCGTTGAGCAGTTATCATAAAGGCGGCATTGGATTCACACTCATTTCAACCTCGAAAAACTTGTTTAAAGTTATGGAACCAAAATCAGGTATTTTCTACATTTCTTCGTTTATTTCCCTTTCACTTTACATATTACACGTGGTATTAAAGTGGTGATAGGATCGGGGGGTTAAAAAACGAATATTTTTTAGTTTTTCTCTATAAGGTTCTAGGAGAGTTAACTTACCCTTTTCATTTTTTCTTGCTTATTGATATGTTTAGCCCTGAAAAATGGGTTGAAAACTAGCTTCAGAGTGTAAAACACTAACCTGAAACTTGTTGAACGTGGACGGTTAAATCAATTAGAGCATGCTTCACGCATGCCCAGCTGATGGGAGACGCATGTGGTGTAAGCGACATATAACATACCGCTCTCATAGAGCATAAGCCCGAACATACCAGAGGATATTCGAGAACATACTCTATGAAGATGATACATTAGGACAATCAAACGAACTCATTATAGGCATCAAACATATCATAAGCATTCTAAATGTTCATATCATCCCATTTTATTCACAAACAAAAAGTCACATGTGTCATTACAATTCAAAATCCAAATATAAATTACACAACATTTTGTTTTGATTTCAATCTCAGTGCTAAAAATATAACATGAAATGGGATATTAATACATAAGACTTTAACTAGACTCCTTAGATTCAACTAATCAAACCTTTGAGCCATTCTCATCCCTAAAATGAAAATACTAGACTTCTATTATATAACCTCGGTAGTTAGAACTCCTTTGAACCTAAAAAACAACATTACAACTTTGATGAGTTTATGAACTCAGTGAGTGAACCATCATTGATGTATTCACTCAAGTCAAATCACAAAAAAGTATATCAAAGTTATCATACTTTCATAAGCATATCATGTAAGCTAGCATTGCATATCACAACACATCTTCCATTAACCTCAACTGTAATTCACTATTTCAAAACAATTCAATAATTTATTTCAATTCAGTCTTTTGATACATGTAGGGATGTATATCCAAATGCACATGTGTTTCCATTCTCATTTTGTTTTGTTACGACCAAGTGCCTATCAACCTAATTTACTATCCCATATCCGTTATGATACCGAGATCATTTCTGGCTCGTATCCATTGTGGATACTGATTCCATGTTATCTGAGCTTGAGGCTCTTTTTCACAGTCCTAAACTCAAACCTCTTTCCTGCACATCGGTCACTCTGGTCACAACTCCTTTATTTGAACATACATTTCAACGTGATGAGCTACATCATTTCGTATGCTATGTTTACATTTCCTTTCATTTTTGTGTACTCGTACCACATATATCAAACTCCTGGGATCTAAGTACGACCTTTATCAATCAGTTATACACACATTCCATATTAAAGATACAATTCATATAGAAGCACATATGAATGAGTTTACACATCTAAGTTAACTCAAAGTATGCTCCAGAAAAGCTATTGCCTCTATGTTCCGACAATGTTTGGATGTTGACGATCACATTAGGTGTCTATCATCATACAATACACACATATTTCACAAATCATTAATTTGTTTAATTATATGAATATACAATCATACGCATATATATGTGTCATGTTTCAATGCATGCTCAATTGACTTTCCAGGTATGTATTCTTATACAAATATCTTAACCATTCAAACATTATAACTTATATACAGCTAGTTTGCAATTGGGTTTGTACCTTAAGTAAGCTTGATTACAAATTAATCAATTATAGATTCACCAAAATTTTCTGAGAACATATGTTTATACCATTACCTAATTCTCATTCATAATTATCTCATGTTCTACAATACTCATTCATTCATGCCTAATACACATTACTTATATCTTTAAGACCATGTTTGCATTCATAAGAACACCTTTATTCCTTCATCACATCATAATTTCTAGATTTGGTTACATTGATGTCAAATAGTACAGTCTTTAAGTTATGACATCAATACTCATGCAGTAGGTCACGTTCATGCACTGAGGGCCATGATCATGCATTATCTTTCTTCCCTTAATTCTCCACGAATTTCACATACTTAGAGACATGACTACCACTTGAATTTTTCTAAAATTCATATGCTATAAAGCTACTTTATTTCATGCTAGTCTAGCTTCCATATTGGTTACATTAAATCTCACAAAAATTTTACTCATTTATTGCGTTACCATTCACTTTATACCATTATACATGTAGTCCTAACTTTCCAAATTAGTGAACACTTAAATAACACCTATCTTTAGCATAAATTCATCATCAATTATACTTTAAATTTTGACTTAAATCATCCCTATAATAGCAAATAAACTACTGTTGTCATGCATCCAAAAACATAACAGAATGTACCCCTTTCATTCATCATTTTCTAGCATAATTTCAACATCTATACCACATTCAATCTATCCCTAACTAATCATCATAATTCTGCTAACACATGCCACAATAGATCAGCACTTCACTTACTTATTCAGCACAAATGCCTCCTCAATGTATCAAGTCTGCTTTGCCTTACATGCATGCAAGATCATATCAAGAACAATGAGGGAGTAGGATGAGTTTCAACAAAGATAAGAAGAAGAAAATAGAATATAGCTATCTTTCTAAAGAAATTGAAAAAGGTTTTGAGGTGGTAATGGACATAATTTAGAGCAGAAATTCAAAGGTGTGGGTGAGGTATAGATTTTGCCTATGAGAGGAAGGAGAGGGAAAGAGTATAGTAGAAACATTACAAAGGAGCTGAATGTGTTGGTCACTTGGTGTAGGTGTAAGATTAGTTTTAAGACACTTTTCATGAAAACAAGCTAGACACATGTCTACTCTTGAGGCTGCCAAATGTCACTTAGTTCTTCTGTCATTTATTACTCAATTCCCTAGCCCATTTGTCACTCAATTCTCTAAGTCATTTGTCACTCAAGTCTGCTGCCATATGACACTCATTTTATAGGCTTAGTCGTCCTAAATTTTCACAATTTAACTTGTCTTGCTACTTGAAATTTTTCCTAGTCAAAATGTACATTATTAATCCACCAATCTCCCAATTGTAATAATTAACTCCAAATTACTAATTGTAATCCATCAATTCTTTTTATTGGTAAATCAAAATATAAGACATTAGAAATGCACAATCATATCATAATCAATTGAGTGTAATTTTTCTAAGTCAAAATTCATGTGTGTATGCTCATATTGTGCATGTGAATGAAATCACAAAATCATATCCTACATGCACCAAATTCATTTTAATATGATGTAATTCATGCGACTAAGTAATCTAACACTCTAACTCTCAGTAGTTTTCGAAACTGACTACCACATACGTGTCACAGACACATTGTGACTACTGAGGGGTGATTTGTCTAATGCATATTAGAGGTTTACAAGCATGTGGATGGTGGCATGCCACATATCGACATATGCAACGTATGCACTAACAATAAGGACGTGTGGATGTGCATTTGGCATATACATCATAGACGCCATAGAGGTTGGGGGCACGTCGCTCTATGGCATGTGCACCACATGCACTACTTTTATCCACGTGCAAAATTAGTAATTTTCAGATTTCCCGTAATGATACCCCAAGGTGTTTTGGGTCACTTTTCAGATCCAAAAAATTAATAAAGTGAGTTTTTTCATTTTTTTGGTTTTATTACATTTGTAATTTTAACTCTAGATTAGTAAATAAGACATTCTAAAGTCGTTTTGAGTGAATTTTCATTCAACAAACTTGCCATAAGGGAGATACATGAAGATCTCATGTCTCAGGTCAATGTCTGATGACGCATGATAGTTGCTCTAATAAAATTTTTTGCTATGAAAGTCTCAAATAAATTTTTCAAAGAATGTCTTTAGCACTAATGTGTGACAATAAGACTGTACATTCAGGCTTTGCATTTATTAATGTTACAATATCACATACCATATGCCCATAAAGAATGTAAAGGTAAAATAAAGATATAACTCTTGTGTTTGTGGGCCTTTTGGGTGCTAATGAGATTGTAGTCACCACAGTGTCCTTTCAAGTTAATATTTTGAATTGTTCTACTTTTATGTTGGGGGATCTCTTTAGTCTTGTGTTTGGTTATTCTACCTAAAGGTGTTGGCCTTACATAAGATTATGAGATGGGCATAAAGGCATTAGATGAAGGAAGGTCATTGCTTAAATGATTTATTCACCCAAAGGTGGTAATGTCGAGAGAGTTGATGGTTTTTACTCTGATCGCTTTTATGTGGAGGTCTAATTGCTATATTATGTATTCAGCCGAAAAGGGCTTCATAATATGTGTGATCAAATTCTTGGTACATCGTCATTATCCTATATTTGTGCTATTTTTACGTTCTTATTTTGCATTCACCTTTTCGGTCAATAATCATAATGTCACTATTGAAACCCTAGCTGATTTCAATATGCAGAAGTGGATAGAGGATATATTGAATACTATGGAGATGGCTGAAATTGATATGGCTATATATATGAATAGGCTATCTCCACCTATACCTATAAGCTCGAGAGATTATAAAGCATCTTATGCATCTTGGGATTAGTTTAACATATTATGTATGATGACCATTAAAAAATTCATACCAGACCATCTGCTTAGTGGACTTCTAGAGATAAACATAGCGAAGGAGTTTCTTGATAATGTTTCCCAAATGTACACGGTCTCACCTAATGCTGAGATAAGTACCTTGATGAAAGAATTATTCTCTATGAGCTATATGGGAGAAGGGGGAGTGATGGAATACATATAATGAATGATTCATCTTCACAGTAGACTGAAGATGCTAAAGATTCCTCTTCCTGATTTCTTCATAGTTCACCAAACACTGAGTACACTCCCTTAAGAGTTTAGTAATCTGGTGACAACATATTACTTGTTAGATGAGGAATGGGACTTCAATGCTTTGATTGCCTATTATGTTCCTGAGGAGAAAGCTCAAGCTTGCTACTCCTATAGCCCACGAAGCAACTAAAGGGAAGGCAAAGGTGAAGTCCACTAAGTTCAAAGGTAGAAAGTCTAAATTTTCTCCATATGTTGATGTTGTTCAATCCAGTGCTGGTAAAGGTCTTACGGACATAAAGATCCAGTAGTATAAGGCCTAGAAGGAAAAACTGAGACCATCAGGTAGCTTTTTGGCTTATCAATTTGTGAATCTAATTTTAGGATAGTTGTACTAAGTTCTTGGTGGCTATAAAGTGAAACATTTGATTATGGTTCTTCCACAACTCAGGGGTTTATGTTGGGCCCCAAAATTTTTTTAATTTATTCTTATTATTGATTTAATCGTTTTATTATTTTTAGAGCTGAGTTGCTAAATTAGCAAGTATGAATGGGCTATTGAATGTAGAAGTTGGAATTTCAAATAAAGAGTTAGAATTAAGTTAGCTTAAGGAGTTAAGTTAGCTTGAAGGAGTAAAGCCATAAAAGACAAAAGAAGGGCAAATTTGGGAGGACAAGACTAAGGAGGGGCATAATTGGAAGAAAAGGAGTTAAGATCTTATTTAAACTAGAAGAAGAAGGAGAAATGTCGTAGGAAACTTGGAAGGAAGAAGAAAGAAGAAGAAAAGAAGAGGAGAAGGAGAAGAATCGTACGAAACTTGGAAGGAAGAAAAAAGAAGAAGAAAAGAAAGGGAAATCTACTAATTGGAGGTAAGTTTTCATCTTTCTTATGCTAGGTTCAAAAAGGGAATTAATTGGAGGCTAGGGTTTGTGTTGGAAATGAAAGAAGAAAGAAGAGAAAGATGAACCCATTTGATCTTAGGGTTTCTAAGTTAGGTTTTGGGTTTTCTAACCAAGATGGACTATGGATAGGTTAGGTTTAAATTCAATTTTAGCATTTTTTGATTCTTGAAGTTTTATGAATTTTGATTTGAATATGGATTAAATAGAAATTGATTTATTTGAAGGGAATCAAGAAAACCTTACTCAAGAGAGAGAGGAAGGGTAATCTTGAGCTTGGATTTTCAACAAATTAGGTGGGTAATAGGTTTATAGTTTTTGTGATTGGGCAAATTCTTGCCTATGTATGGATATGTATTAATTGTTTGGAATTGATGTGTTGAAAATACATGATGATTTTGATTTTGTTATACTGTGAAAGAAGTATGATACTAATATAATTAAATTATGATTTTGATCATTGTTATGCCTTGAGATATGTCATGGCATTTTGTATGAAAGAAAAGAAGAAAGAACTCGAAAAGTATGAAAGTATAGCATTTGATAAAAATGATTTTGAGCATTGATTATGTGCTTTAGTTTGGGCAAGAGAGTAACGTTTCGTAGTCATGTGCACGTCGACATAAAGCCTTCTCCCGGCTGCCTACTTGTGGCCCACGAGATCCGAAAAAGGACTCGTTTTGTTTACGGTTTGAACTTCAGTTCATCCGTTTTATTCCACGAAGCTCTCAACCCATAGCATAATTGAATTGTCAAGCATGAATTATTTGAGTATTATATGTTATGAAGTTCGATCTAAATTGATGAATGTTTGA
>JAOSBN010066340.1:0-13453 GCA_027563595.1 Erythroxylum suave | reverse complement strand
TCATCAACTAGGAGTCAACAAATGCAATAGCAGCTATGAAAATGCAACCAATTTATAATATAAACTTGGCTCAATCAGTTCTATGAGTCTCAGATTAATAGTTCGAAAAGAATTGTAAAGACTTTAGAATGAAGGAATATGCTTGATTGTGATTAGGCCAAGATTGACCATAGAACCGGACTTTATTCATACTCAACATTTTTCACTTTTTCGATTAATTGTTTTAATTTATTTTATGTAGTTTACTTTTATTGCAATTTTCTAAATCGTTTGAAACCCAAACCCCCCCCCCCTCAAATTTTCTTTCCTTACATCAACTAATTTCATTATGAAAATTAACTGAACATTCCCTGTGGGTTCGATCCCGACTTACCGTAACTATAAATTTTAGTGTGCAGAGTCAGGTAAATTTTACAGTACACTCGACATGTGCTGTCATCTAGCTAAAGAGCCCCGAGTAATTACCCCGACGAGAGATCATGGGTATCATCCCCTTCTATTAGGAGTGTTGAATGTTGACAGTAAAACCTATCTACTTGTTTTACACTCAAAAATCGCAAATGAATAGGGCGTGTCTTGTCGTTAAAGGAGCGAATATCGATTCTACTGCAATTGATGCCCAAACACCACTTAATTTAGATGACACTTTTTATAAGAAAAGAAATTGTTAAATGTAAATAAACTATAAAATTAAATTAAAATAAAAGACTAACGTAAAGCGATAGACAATATCGGAATAGCAGGAAATTGGGATTCAAGAATTTAAAGACTAAAGATTACTTTCTTCCTTCTTTTGTCTCCCTCCTATTTTATTAATTGAATTGTGTCTCATAATAGATTTCTAGACATAATAATTATCCTCTCTCAAGGCGTAACTACATGTCCCTAATAGAATTAACAGGAATCAATTGGACAATCTCTAAAACTACCCAATCACTCTACCGATTTAACTAGTTATTAAACTATCCTAGGGGTGATGGATTAACTAGCCAAGATCTCTCTTCTAACTATTCAATTAACGTGATGGTTGTAGGTCTTTAGATCACCAACTTTTTTTGTACATTCCTACAAAAATTTCACCTTACTCACTCTCTCGATTTATTACAAGATAATAAATAAAATCAACAATTATCAAAGACAACTTCATTCAATTTAATAAAATAATAGTTCTAAAAAATTGTTCAAAAGCAATCCCTAAAACTAAATCATCCTAACATGGTCTCCATAACATCATCATCATTCAAATAAACCATTTTACAAAGAATATAAGAGATCAAAGTGACAGAAAATTGAATATAAAGACTCCTTCTCTTCATTGCCAAAATATGGAATTATGGGGCTGGTTAGCTATTTTCCCTAACCTTAATGATAATCCTTGACTTCAATCCTTTCTCAAAGATCCAAACATGCGTTCTTCACTCAATGATGGTAGTTTTTCAAAAGGGTGTCGTCTCCCCTTGAAGATGGAGGCTTAATTCTCTTTTTATAGTCCAAAAACCCTATGTTTAATGAAGCCCCACATAAGGTCTCGAATTATAATTCCCATAACCATGGGAATCGGCATAATTCCCACAATCATGGGAATTGGTCACAGATGCACTCCTCTTTTTTTCTCCACTTTGATCTCTAGTTCAACCTCCAAGTTGCTCCAACTTCCTTTCTATATAAAAATAGTCCATTCTTACCCTAAATTATCATCAAATATAAAAGAACATTGGAAATCAAACTAAATGAAATAATAAAAAATGAGTCCTAAATTAAAACAATAATCAACAATTATGTAAGAAAACACATACAATTAGCTATAAAAACATATCCTAATGCACACCAATTAACATTCTCACACTTCAATCCTTGCTTTTCCTCAAATAAAATAAATACAACCAATTAATTCGACTACTTCATTTTCATAAAGATCAAACCATAAAATTCCTCAAATTCAAGCCAACTCAAATATCAAGTTAATGTACATATCATGAATACTTTTTCATTAATGTTCATAAGAAAACTCAACAATAGACACCATCACTCGAAGATAAGCAAGGATGCAAAAATGAATCTTTCCCATGGTTTTCACTCATTTCCTTGAAGTATTTAATGGTTAGTGTTTTGCTTACACTTTTTATAGGAAACTGCACTACCATAGGCTTGCTCATACACCAATTCTCCTCTATAATGATTGCATGCATAAATAGATCAAAAGGACTTGTGTAAGGCTGTAATGTGGCAAGGGTTAAGGTGGGTAAAGGGGAAAAAGGTTTAAGCATAAGAATTAGTAAAATAAAAAGCATATAAAATGAGATAACAAAACAAAACTCCGAGATATACAAATATAACAAGTATTCTGCCCTTATTAATGTTACTCACTTTGTCATCTTTTTTATTTTCATTTTTTATGTTTTATTTTTTTTCTTTTTCTTCATACATAGAAGAACTATGAATCAAAAATAGCATTGTATACAGTGCAATCCATAGAAGAAATATATTCAAACCATCTCAGTAAAAATTTTCTCCATCCCAACTAATGTATTACTTAACATTTTACTAAGCTTGTGAAAAGGTCGAATAACGAGGCTTAAGGCTTCAAAAATTTTAGGTGTTTTTAGGAAACAAAAGGTTCAAGCTCAATAAGGGTAGCAAGGGATAATCAATTGGTAGGTCATTTAAGCCAAGGGCTAACACAAAAGGGACTAAATCATCTTTATTAAGCATTCATCCAATAGACTCAAACAATGGGTAGTCACCTCAAGAAGTAACACTCAATAAAGAAATGAAATGACTATAGATGGAGTCATATGGCTCAGTCCTCACTTTGCCTCAAATGAAACTCATTATGCATCTCTACACTATCTTATTGTTCAAATGTCAATTTGTGACTAAGCTTATGACTAACTACTTTTCATCACTTTATACTCAAGTAGCCTAATCTAAGTTCAAGCTTGCATTCAATCTAATTCCAACTCTCATGACAGAATTTCATGGCTATTTATCGGAGTGACTCAATTGTGGTTCCATTGCTAACTCAAAAAACCATTTCTGACACATAGCACATATATTATGCCTAAACATGCATCCTTTTCAACACAATGCACACAATGCAATTGAGAAAGTTGATGTCACCTCCCCATACTCAAAAATCACATTGTCCTCAATATGAAAATTCAACACCCAAGTGAGTCAAGATGACATTAAACCAAATAAAAATGAAAACAACCCAAACAAAAGAAATTGAAACAAACAATTGATATCAAACCAAACAAAAGAAAACGAATTCAAACTAAAATAAAAGAAATTAAAACCAAAAAAAAAGACATAGCACACACAAATGATATGAAAACAAAAAAAAAGAAGTAACAAAAATAAAAGTAAAGGGTAAGAAATGGCTTATGGAGATGATGGTGGCAACAGTGTGGGTGAAGGAGCTTCAAAGATATTCCTCCGGCAGAAGTTGAAGAACCTCTTCTTCAAACTGCTCTTTATGGACTTCCCACATCTGGTTTCCAAGATAATCGAGTTGGGATGACATTCATTGTTGGTCGGAAACTATCTAGTGGATTAATTAGAGTCGGTTGATTATTGTTAGTGCATTCAGTCCCACCTTTACTGCTTCTTCCTCTGGTTCCAGGACTGCTCAAGAAGTGGAAAGTCAGGAGGTAGCTGTATCTTGGCCCCTCTTGTTCCTCACTATAACACGCATCTGAGGATTGTTAAGTTCCATAAAATTGAACTTCACAATCTCAGAATGCCTTAAGTAAGATATGTCAAACATATCATATGGCAGTGTATGCAAATTCTCCATATCAACATTATAAAATAAACCTAGTGTAAAAGCAATATAAGCCATTCCAAAAGTTGAATTCTTTTTATTAACCACGCACACTAGTGATTAAGGTATCCTATATGGTGTGTTGATTTTAATTTTTCGATCCATTCACCATAAAAAGAAATGTTTTTTAGCTGAGCATTTGTTGATTTCTAGTTTACTAAACATAGTTAGACACATAAATTTGTTTAAAAGTAGATGTTTAGCACTCCAGATTAAAGAATTTGGTGCATTCTAGGTGTCAAATTTTCTTCACCTATGAGAGTTTTCTAATAAGCATCGACATCAAAATTAGCGTGACCATCTAGAATTTTTGCATTCAAAAAATTGAAATTTTCACACATGATAGGATAAACAAGTTTAAAACACTTTTGGGTAACCTAAACCAAAACACATCCATTTTAGGGTTGTACCAAATTGTTGTGAAAAATTTTAAGGTTATGGTGGCATAAATACGTAAATCACACCGAACAAATCTATTTATTGTAGCTAGTTATTCAAGTTGTCATCTCACTCCTATATTATCCAATAATTCAAACTCAAAATACCTAGGAGCAACTATTTCTTTATTCCTAAAGTCACAAAAATGCAAACCTACTTCTTCCGAATAAATCAAAAATGGAGCCCGATAAGTTACCGCTAAGTTGGTTTTACCTTTACCAAAAACTTGAAGTTAGAGTTTGTAGACTGCCTTCCTAGCCAGAATCGTCCTTGGTGCTGCCATAGTGAGAAGAAAATCTACAAAAAGAAATGAAAGAGGGAGAGTGACATTTGTATTTTATAGAGAGAGAGCAAAATCTTGCCCAAATCCTTGTGTTTTTTAATATTAATACATCAAAATCATCAAGGAATCTAAGATTAATGAAGAGGGATGAAAAAAATATCAAGAATCTAGATGAAAAATGAAGAGTTTAACGAGTGGGAAGAGAGGATGTTGTGTTCTAGAGAGAGAGGGAGTGAAATTTTGAAAAATTGGTGAGAGAAGAAAATGGGCAAACTTTAAGTTTCCCTCCGGATAGATCCCACAATTCCCACAATCATGGGATTACTCTCCAAAAACTTTCTAGAGAGAATTCCCACACTCGCTGGAATCACCATAATTCCCACGGTTGTGAGTTTTTCCTCCATAAACTTTCTGGAAAGATTTCCTATGCTTGTGGGAATCACTATAATTGCCATGAACGTGGGAATTGGTGATGCTCACAATTTCAAACCTTCTTCCTAGCTTATATGTGTTCTCTATGATCCCAAAACCTACAAACACATCAAGATGATATCATCAATAAGAAATTTGAAAAGAAAACAAGCTGAAATTCAAACAAAATCAACATAAACATCAATCAATCATAATTCAAACATAATCATAACTAAAGAATTCAAGTAAACAAAAACAAACAAAGGATAGTTGACTCCTACTGGTTGCCTCCCATGCAGTGCTTCTATTATAGCCGGTAGCTCAACTCTCCTATTTGTTTATGGCAGTTCAAATGACCGGTACAGTAGCAATGTATAAACTGATCTTAGATTTTATACATGGGCTACCTTATTTTGTACTTCACCCTTGTTATTGTTTTCCTTTCTTCATCTTCTCCTATGCGTTCATTTCTTCCTGAATGCATTCCCAGAGTCCTCAATATTTTTCCATCATCCTTGGAGTTCAGGTTCCTTGATATCAGTCAAGGGTAGAGTAGAATGATAAATTTTCTTCGAAACCTTGAATATTAACTGCTCATTTCCTACTCTCAGTATTAATTTGCCCCTATTAACAACAATAATCACATAAACAATAGCCAGAAATGGGTGTCCAAGAACCACTGGGGTTTCCTCGTCTTCACTAATATCCAGTATGTAAAAATTCATAAGAAAGGTAAATTTATCGATGTGTAGCTGCACATTCTTGATGATCCCCTTTGGCAAATGCACTATTTTATAAACTGTTTTCTCTAATGTCTTAGTAGGCTCTGGCTCTTCTAGACCTAACTTCTGACTAAATAAGTACGACATCATATTGATACCAGCTCCCAAATTTGCAAATGCTCGATCTATCTTAACTCCATTTATACTACACGAAATGAAAAAGTCCCCTAGGTCTTCTTTCTTTTATGTTACATGTGGACTTCCTTATGATATATGCCCGATAACCTCTTTCTTCAACAATTCCTGTAACCTGAGCTTTGTCTGGAGTTGATTTATTATGTTTGTCATCTTTCTTAACTCCCCTCTCATAGAATTTCTAGCTACTCCACATAATTTCTCTATTTGAGTAATGACCATGATTCTTTCCTTCATATTTACCTCAGCATTGCTTGGTAGACTACTTGCATTTCGTGAAGATAAACCACTAACTAGTTGGCCTACCTAAACTTCCATATTACGGATAAATGATGTATGATGATTCAAAAGCTGATCAAAATTTTCTTCCATCCTCTTCTGATTTTCCTCCTAGCTTGGATTGATCCTTCCATGATTCTCCTCTTATGCTACCAGTTTGGACCCCAAAACCTGCATCATTTTATCCATTTTACTCTCCAACGCTCCTATTTGATCTTGCTGCAATCCTAGCAATCTTTGTGATCTTATTTGACCACCTGCAATATTAATAGTCCTAGAAAAGATCGGGTGGATTTTACACGCTGGTTATATATCTTAGAATAAGGATTATTTCCTTGTTGTGATTGGCTTAGGTAACTTACTTGTTCAATACCACCAGATCCCAATAGAAGACATTCCACTAAACTATGATCGATTTTCCCACACAACTCACATTATGCTTGCATTGCCTTCACTGTTGAGGTAAATGCTCCTTGTATGTTATTGAGCTACTTTGTAAGAGTCGTGATATGAGCCTGTAAGGTAATAACTGAGTCAATAGGTATCATACCTTTTTGTTCCTTCTTTCCTTGTCTACTCCTCTCGCTTAACCATACGCAATTGTTGCTTGCCAATTCCTCCAACAGATCATGAGCTACTTCCACCATCTTCCTCATCAGTGAATCTTTGGTTGCTATATTAATTGTCCCCCTTGTGCTTGGATGCAATCCATTATAGAACGTTTGAAGCAGAAAATCCCTCAGGAGGTTATGATATGGACAACTTCTTTGAAGTTCTTTAAATCTCTCCTAATCTTCACAGAGAGATTCTCCATCACTTTGCCAGAAATTTGTGATTTCTTTGATTATCCTCATCATCTTTGACAACAAAAAATACTTGACAAGGAATGCTTGGGCAAGCTACTTCCAAGTCGTAATCTGGCCTAAATTTAATTAGTTGTACCACACTTAGGCCCGATCTTTTAACATGAATGAAAATAGTCTAAGTTTCACTGCATCATCAAACATTCTGTTGAATTTGAATGTGTCGCAGATCTCTAAGAAATTTGCAATATGGGTGCTCGGATCCTTATTGGATAGCTCATAGAACTTCACACTATTTTTTAAAATATTGAATAACGTCAGCTTTATGTGAAAATTATTTGCTTGGACTACCGGTCTCGCCACTCTTTGAGGACTAATTCATGGCCTTATGAAATCCATCAACATTCTCTCTAGTCCTCCTTGCTCTCTCCCTTTAGCCATACCTTGATTTGAAAATTTTAGATGGTTCACCCTTCATATTTCTCTTTCCCTCTTCTTAGTATCAAGAAATTCATCTTTTATAACTTCTCTCGTTCTTCGTGTGCTCCTTGTGTTCAAGCACCTGCAATTACATAAAGAAAAGTTTCAAAAACTCTTAAGTCAAAGCAATCTAAATCAAACACGATGTTCAACAATCAATTCTTGAAAATGGTGCCAACAACTTATTGACAATAAAACCTATCCACTTGTTTTAAACTTAAACACCGCAAGTAAATTTGTCATGACTTGTAACTAAAAGAGCAGATATTGATCCCACACATATTGATCCCACACATATTGATGTCTGGACACTGCTTAATTTAGAGGAAACTTTGTTTAAGAAATGAAATTTTTAAATGCAAATAATCTATAAAATTAAATTAAAACTAAGAGACTATCACAAAGCGATAGACAATACCGAAATTGTAGGAAATTGGGATTCAATAATCTAAAGACTAGAGATTACTTTTTTCCCTATTTTGTCTCCCTCCTATTTTATTAATTGAATTGTGTCTCACCATAGATTTCTGAATGTAATAATTTGCCTCTCTCATGGTGTAACTACTTATCCTAATCGAATTAACTGTAATCAATTGAATGATCTCTCAGCCTATCCAATGACCATACCAATTTAACTAGTTATTAAACTATCCTATAGGTGATCAATTGACTAGCTGACGTCTCTCTTCTAACTATTCAATTAACGTTATAATTGTAGGTCTATAGGTCGCTAACTCGCATGGTACAATCCTTCAAAAACTTCACCTTGCTCACTATCTCAATTTATTGCAAGATAACAAATAAAATCAACAATCATCAAAGACAACTTCATTCAATTTAATAAAATATAAGTTCTAACAAAATAATTCAAAAGCAATCCCTAAAACTAAATCATCCTAACATGGTCTCCAAAACATCATCAAAATTCAAATAAACTATTTTACAAAGAATAGAAGGGATCAAAATGACAGAAAATTGAATATAAAGACTCATTCTCTTCAGTTCCAAAATCTAGAATTTTAGTGTCAATGAGCTTTTTTCCCTAATCTTTATGATGATCCTTGACTTCAATCCTTCCTCAAATCTCCAAACATGTTTTCTTCACTCAAGGATGGTGGTTTTGCAGAAGGGTGTCATCTCCCCTTAAAAGTGGAGACTTAATTCTCTTTTTATAGTCTAAAATTCCTAAGTTTAATAAAGCCCCACATAAGGTCTCGGATTATAATTCCCGTAATAGTGGGAATTGACATGATTCCCACAATCGTGGGAATTGGTCTTAGAAGCACTCCTCTTTTATTTTCCTCTTTGATCTCTAGTTCAACCTCCAAGTTCCTCCAACTTCCTTCCTACATAAAAATAGTCAATTCTTACCCTAAATTATCATCGAACATAAAATAACAACAATGGATATCAAACTACTTGAAATCATACAAAATGAGTCCTAAACTAAAACAATAATCAACAATTATGCAAGAAAATACATGTCAATTAGCTATAAAAACATATCCTAATGCACAACTATCAGTGAATCCTTTATTGGCTACTCAATTACCTCCAAATTCCTCAAGTTGTACCCAATTGCCAACCTATGAGTAAGCCCTAAAAGGCATCAATGAATGGAGTCAAAGCATAGGATCAGTATCAAAGATATCTTTGAGTACCTCAAGTCAAAAGATACTTGCATCATTGCTATAATGAGACTATCATTAACATTGGAATAGAATATCTATATGATTATCTCATAATAAGTCAATCCAATGTACTTACCACCCTTGGTAAGCGTCCACACGTAAACTCTAAACAACTCATGTCTATAGCTTATGATATTTATTGCTTAATCTAATCAAAGAGTATAACATGCAGTAGTTTATCCGGATTAATGATATCCCATCTCATTAATCCTATGACTAGGGAAAGTTTAGATATGAACGTAATTACACATGATATCATCATGATTACCTCCATGCTATATTTTTTATTAAGGAATTCATTAAATCAATTTAATATTAACATCAAATCCATAAACATAATAACATTGAAATATTATAAAATGTATTGATTAATCATAAAATGATTTGTACAATAAGTAATAAAGGTGATTGCCCTTAGAACACTTCTCTAACAAACTCCCACTTACACTAAGGTCAATCACCTTGATATCCAATACCATAGGCATGTACATGTAACATAAAACTCTTTTGGGAAATGGGTGTAGTCAACGGGTCAGCTATAATCTAATCGATGGGAACTCCCTCTATCTTGACATCATTTTTACCATTGATATCTTTAATTAAATGGTAGTATCTGAGTATATGTTTAGACTTCTGACGAGACCTCAGTTCCTTCGCCTGCACTATAGCCCTTGTTGTCACAATACAATTAAACTATTTCAACGATGTTGGGAACCAAACCAAGTTCCATGATGAACTTCTTAATCCAAACTGCTTCCTTTGTCTCTTTTGAAACTATAATGTATTCCACCCCTATCGTCGAATTAGCAGTCATTTCTTATTTAGAAATTTTGCCACTGACTGAACCACCATTTAGTATAATACATATCCAGACTAGGATTTGGAGTCATCCCTATTAGAATGGAAGTTGGAATCAGTATGCATGCTTACCACAAGATCACCTTCCCCATATACCAAGCATACAACTTTAGTTCTTCTAAAGCACTTAAGGATATACTTGACAGCCACTTAGTGGCCTTCACCGAGGTCCAACTGGTATCTGCTTGTAATACTTAGACCATATGATACATTAGGTCTTGTACATAATATAGCATATATGATTGATCCTATAGTCGAAGCTTAAGGAATCAAACTCATGTGAGTCCTCTCATCTTGTGCCTTTGGACATGTAGATTTAGAAAGTGTAATCCTATGTACCATAGGAAGATGACCTCTCTTGGATTGGTCCATGCTAAACCTCTTTAGCATCTTGTCTATATACGTAAACTTAGAAATTCCAAGCAACCTCTTAGTTTTATCTCTATAGATCCTTATCCCCAAAATATAAGTTGCTTCTATAAGGTCCTTCATAGAGAAGTTCTTCACTACCCAAAATTTTACTGATTGCAAAGTTGAGACATCATTTCCTATTAGCAATATGTCATCTAAATATAGTATAAGGAACATGATTGCACTCCCACTAACCTTCTTATACACACACGACTCATCTAGATTTTATGAGAAACCAAACGCTTTGATTGTCTCATCAAATCAGATATTCCAACTCCTTGATGCTTGCTTCAATCCATAAATGGATTTTTGAAGCTTGCATACCTTTTCTCCATTCATAGATATGAAACCATCAGGTGGTGTCATATACACATCCTCGGTTAGGTTTCCTTTTAGGAAAGTCATCTTCACTTCCATTTTTCATATCTCATAATCATAATGAGTGACAATGGCTAGGAGTATCTTAATGGATTTAAGCATAGCTCCAGGGCTAAATGTTTCATCATAGTCAACACCTTGACTTTAATAATAACCATTAAATACAAGCCTAGCTTTATGGTAACTACATTACCTTCCATGTTAGTTTTCTTCTTAAAAACTCATTTGCACCTTATAGGTTTTATCCCTTCGGGTGGGTCAACCAAAGTCCATACTTACTTTTCATACATGGAATCCATTTTAGATTTCATAGTTTAAAGCCATTTATTAAATTATGAACTCTTCAGAGCCTCTTCACAGGTAGTAGGCTCATCATCTTCTATAAACAACATGTGGTTAATTTCACTTATTAGAAATCTGTATCTCTTGGAAACATCATATATCCTACCTAACCTACAAACTTCTTATGTGTTAGAAGGTTGAACTGTTGTTTCATCTTTATGAACAATAGTCTTGGATCCAGGTAGTTGATTTGCGTCTGTTTGAGCATTTTGATCTTCCACAAGTTCAATTTTGCTCCCACTATCTTCTCTTAGAAGCTCTTTCTCTAAAAGACAATATGTTTTAAAACAAACACCTTTTTATTCTGAAATATGGTAGAACTGATATCCTATAATTTCCTTAGGATATCCTACAAACAAACACTTGTAAGATTTAGCTTTAAGCTTATTTGACTTAATCTACTTCACACAAGTAGGATAACCCCAAATTTTCATATGAGAAAGATAGAGTTTATTGTTAGTATTTTGGTAAATTTGCTAAACCGATCATAAACATCACCATATCTAATAAGGCTCAGTTTCTCCTCTCTGCCACACCATTGTGTTGTGGTGTGTATGGTGGAGTCAACTGGGACAATATTTCATTATTCATAAGATAATCCCAAAACTCTTGGCTTAAGTATTCACCCTCTCAATCCAATCAAAGTGATTTAATACTTCTCCCAATTTGTTTCTCAACTTCAATTCTAAGTTCTTTTAATCTTTCGAAGGCTTCAGATGTCTATCTCATAAGATACACATACCCATATTGAGAATGATCATCGATAAAGGTAATGAAGTATAAGAAAGCACTTTTGGCATGTATGGATGTCTAACCACATACATCAGTATGTATTAGGTTTAAAAGTCCACTAGTTCGTTCAACTTTTCCCTTAATAGGTAACTTAGTCATCTTGTCGAATAAGCAAGATTCACATGTGTCATATGATTCATAATCAAATGACGCTAAACTACCACACTTGTGTAGTTTAGACATGCGTCTCTCACTTATATGGCTAAGGCAACAATGCCATAAGTAAGACAATTTCTTATTATCTTATTTTATTCTTTTGTTATCATTGATATTTAGAACCGAGCTAGACATATCCAATATGTATATACCATTGCACAATATACCCAAAGCATATAACATTCCATTCAAAAAAATTGATCAACCATTATTATTAAAATTTAAACAGAATCCAGTTTTATTAAGACTAGAAACAGATATTACATTTTTAGTCAAAGTAGGTACATAAAAACAATTGTCCAATTTTAGTACAAGCCCACCAGGGAGCATCAATACTTATGTGCCTATAGCTAATGCAGAAACTCTTACTCCATTGCCCACTCGTAGGTGTGACTCTCCTTTGTTGAGTTATCTACTTTTCTTGAGGCCCTTCATGTTAGAAGAAATGTGTGAGCCACAACTAATATCTAATACCCATATGTTGTTATCAGAAACAGTATAAGTATAAATAACATAAATACATAAAGTAGATGGGGCATTAGATGCCTTCTTCTACTTTAAGGACTCCAGATAGGCCTTGCAGTTTCTCTTCTAGTGGCCATCCTTGCCATAGTGGAAGCAAGTTCCCTTCGTGGCAGTCTTCTTTTCTTTTTCGACACATCCCTTAGGCCTTGTGGACTTTTTCTTCTTTTGGCTCTTTTTCTTCGAACCAGAAAAGTCCACCAGCATCACAACCTTGTCCCTAGATAGATGGCTCAATTGCAATAAGCGTGTTGACCAGCTTGGGAATTATGATGGATATATTATTCATCTCATCCTATAGTTAAACACAAATTATGAGTAATTATTGGTTAAAGCTATCAAAATTAAGTCAATACTTAATTCATGATCTAAAAGAAACCCAAAGAAGCCAACCGTTCAATGTAGCTATTCATCTTCAGTGCAGACTACACTAGAGATGTCCCATCAACCATCTAAAAGCGGAAGAGCAATCATAAAGTCTCGAACCTTTCAAACCTTGCTTCTTCATCAAAGAGCTCCCTAAGATATTAGACTATGGTATAATCACCAATAGCCTCGTGCTGCTTTTGCAGCTCCAATGACATAGTGCTTAGCATAATATAACTAGTCATCTCATTATCATCAAGATGCATCATCAGAAGCATCAGCAATAGGGGGATTGGGAAGTGGTTCTTCGAAGACATAACCGAGCTTCTCAAACTTGAGAACTATTCTCAAGTTCCTAAGCTAATCAAGGAAGTTTGGTTTAGTTAAATTTTTAGCTTCCATTAATAATCTTAGATTCATATTAGTGTTGGAGTTATGTAAATATAGTGCCCTGGAAAGCAAGTGTATTTACATGTAACTTTATCTTCTTCAGTTACAGT
>JAOSBN010066339.1:17259-43396 GCA_027563595.1 Erythroxylum suave | reverse complement strand
ACATTACGTAAACAATATACATGCATATATAAAAGAATACCTCATAATGTATTATTAATAAGTCAGAATGTCAGTACCAAAGTCACATATGTCCATTGGCCTAGGGCACACTACTAACATGTTATTGCATGGACTAAGGGGAACCAATGCCCCTTTTAAATAATATGCTCTTAGGGACTTTATTTTACATAATAAGCCTTACAGTATAGGCATTTTGGAATCTAAGATGAAATAGGAAGTTGTAGTTTTCTAAAGCCCTTCATAAGAAAACTACTCATATCATCCCAATGGAAGAATTCTAGTCTTGTTCAATGAGGAGAAAATAAAATTTCTAAGCTCCCTGGTGTGTGACCAAATGATTTAAAGGGAAGTGAAATTGAAAGCCTAAAATCTTATAATTTCCATATCGTTCATCTATGCTTTCAATTACCCTTTCCAAAAAAATTTCTATGGTCAAAGATCAAAGAAATTTTAATCAATATTAAAACACCATGGACATTGGTTAGTGATTTCAATTCAATTATGTATCCAAATAAAGCTAATGGGAATAATCATTCCAATCTGTTATGATAAGTTAAGAAAATGATCAAATGACAGTCAAATGATTGATATACCTTTTGGTAGCTGCTTCTATACATGGAGTGGTAAATAGAAGGAGCTTTTGTACCTAAAGGAAAAACTTGATAATGGTTTGCCCAATTCAGAATGTTTCCAAACATTTCCTATTCTATAGCTATATTTTAATAATCAAGTCTTTTAGATCACTCCCTAATCATCAATGTACATCACTTGTAAGTCCATCCACTAAATCTCCTTTTAGATTCAATGACTTCCTTGTTAAGCTCTCTAGATTTTCTGATTTTGTGGTTAAAAAGCTTATCTCAAATGTCTATAGTACCAAGTAGTTCATACTAACTAGAAAGTTAACAAACATAAGGATAGTGTTTAAGGTAATTTGTAGATAAAATGTGGGAAGCATCTATCGTCTTCTCAATACTGTAAGAAATGTTATAAGAAAAGATGATCTTTGAACTTTGAACTTTGATCACTCTTAATGAAACAAAGATCAAGAAGTTTGTGGTTGATGGAGGGGGGGATAGAAAATTTTCCTTCTTCCACAAATCTGTCATTTCCAGGAAAGCCTCTAATAGAATTGTCACAATTGTCAAAGATGATACCATTTTGACCAAGCAAAGCCAATTCCTTGAGGAAACTAAAAAGTATTTCTCTAAATCTTTAGGCTCTCCTTCTTCTTCCATTTTCTCTATCTCCATTATTAAAGAGATCATTTAATATCATCTATCTTTTTTACGAAATGGAAATTCTATCCAAGCCTGTCATAGTTGAGGAAGTTAAGAACTCATTAAATTCTTTAAGGCCTTTTAAAGCACTTAAACCAACTAACTTGAATGCCAATTGTTTACTTAAAACTTAGTCATTAGCAAAAAAAGTAGTAGTGGAAGCTATGCATAAATTCTTTATACATAAGCAATTTTTGAAAGAGATTAACAAAACTGTCATATACCTTATCCCAAAAGGAAATGAATACAAATCCTTAAGGAAATTTTGTCCTATTACATATTATGAAACAACATAGAAATTCATTTGTACAATAATTGTAGACAGACTTAAATCAGTGCTATAAGCTCATATTAGTCAGTCATGAGGAGCTTATATATAGGAGGCAAATTGGGGACAACCTTATCTTATTTTAAGAACTTTTTACACATTACATCAATAAAGAAGTAGATGGAATTGTTCCCTTAAAATATATTTTTTTAAAAATCTATGATATAGTGGATTTGAACTTTATACTCAATATAGTTTAAGGTTATGGATTTTCCATTATATATAAAGTATAGACAAAACAATGATGTACAATAGTATCCTTTAATATTCTAATTAATGGTGAATTTACAATGTAATAAAAGGTGTTAAAGGATTAAGGCATGAGGATCCTATATTCCCTTACCTTTTCATAATTGTGATGGATGTCTTCAAACAAGTTTCTCAGAAGAGTTATAGAGAGAAACAACTACTTCAACTATCATTATAAATGTAAGAAGCTTAAAATTATGTGTTTGAATTTTGTTGATGATCTCTTTGTCTTTTCTAAAGCTGATGATAAATCCTTTTCCTCAATCATCATTGCTCTAAATATATTCTCAAAGCTCTTAGGATTAAAAACCAACTATTCAAAGATTGGATTTTACTTATCTGCAAGTGCCACTGATTAGTATCTATAGTTATCTTCCATTATTGGCTTTAAACATGTTCATCTCCTTATTATATATATTGGTATACTTATATCATCAATAAAACCATCTTATACTAATTTTAAGCCTATAGTTAAAAAGATACAGAATAGGTTTATTAGTTGGAGCTCTAAGTCTCTATCCCTAGTTAGCAGAGCTCAGCTGAGTTCTCAGCTCCATTAATATTTATTAGTCATCACATCTAGTTTTCTTTAATGCCATAATGAAAATCATAGATAGATTACTTAGGAGATTCCTTTGGTTTAAATTTAAGGATAAGGAAATAAAACCAATAATCAAATGGTCAATTATATGTTATCCACAAGCACAAGGTGGTCTAAGAGTTAAATCACTCAAAACTACTAACATGGTGATCGTTCAAAGATGATTTGAAGATTATAAAAAGATAATAATGCATTATGGGTCAAATGGGTTGTTGGATCCCCTTTTTAGGATTTTATATTTTTATTTTCTTTATTTTATTAAATTATCAAGCATGAAAATAAATTATAATTTATGAATTAGAAATTTTTGGAGTCTGATATGGTATATTTTGAATTTTATATGGTGGTATGAATTAAAAGAAAGAATTTAAAATAAAGTGAAGGAGTTAGTAGGAATTTCTTTTATAAGGAAGGGTAAATTGGTTAAAAAAAACAAAAAGGTTGTCTTAAATGAATAAGACAAAAGAGGAAGGAGTCGTGAGTGTGTAGGAAAGAAGAGAAGGAGAATAAAGTGAAGGAGTTAGTGGGAAATTCTTTTATAAGGAAGGGTAAATTGGTAAAAGCAAAAAGGGTTTCTTAAATGAATAAGACAAAAGAAGTGAAGAGTCGTGTGTTTGAAGGAAAGAAAAGTGGGAGAGTCATGAAGAACCTAGAAGGAGAGAAGAAGAAAACGAAGCAAGGAGAAGGAAGAAGAAAAGAGCAAGGAAAAAGATAGAAGGAAGAGTTTCAACTAAGTTTTTCTTGTGAGGTAAACCTTATTACTCTTTAGTTTTGATAGAAGAAAGAAGTAGGTTTTATGTGAAGAAAATGTTGAATGAAGTTGGACAAACTAGGTTTTTATATGATGAAGATGATGAAAGAAAGAAGAAGAATAAGAGGTTGATGTTAGATCTTAGTTTATTCTAGCTAGATAAAATTAAGAAGAGATTAAATGTAAGCTTATTTATGGATAGCTAGGTTTAAGGAAAGCTTTATGTGTGTGTGATTAAATGAAATATGTTTGTTTTTAGGGAATCAAGAATATTGACGTCAAGAGCAAGGAGAAGGGAAAGCTTGACTCTTGGAAATATCAAGTTAAATAGGTGGGTAATATGTTTATAGTTTGTGATGATGAGCTGAAGTTTATGTCTATGTATGATGAATTTATTTGTTTTATTCATTGTATATCTTGTTGCTTTGTGAAAATTTTGTGACTTTGTGTGAATGAAAAATAAAGATTTATGAAACATGAAAGCATGAGTATAATATGGAATGTATGATCATAGAAAAACCTATTATGTGGGCAAGAAAGAAATCCGTTTGAGTATAATATGGAATGTATGATCATAGAAAAACCTATTATGTGGGCAAGAAAGAAATCCGTTTTGTTTGTCTCGTGCACGATGACTTATAGCCTTCTCCCGGCTGCCCGCTTGTGATCACGAGATCCTGAGAAATCAAACTCGTTTCATTTCACGGTGTAAACTTCAGTTTCCCCATTTTGTTCTACGAAACTCTCGAGCCATTGTGTTGTGCATTGCATTTTTGGATATGTTAAGTTATGATGTATTTTGAGTGATATGCTTCATTATAACTTCCAGCCAATATGTTTTTGTGATGGTGTGTTGTATTATGAATTTTCATATATGTTGTGTATGGTTTCATATATGTTGTGTATGGTTCATTATCACTTGCGATAAATATATTAGCCACTGAGCTTTCTGGCTCACCCCAAAATTTTCTACTCCTCAGGTGAAGAATCAACATATCATAAATGAGCCTTGCAAAGTTTTGGCAAATCTCCAAGAATTTCATACTTTTGCAATTAAGTTAGTGTGAATCACTTTTGGGTGATCATAGAAGCATGTCAGCATAAACATTGCTGTATGTATTTTGCAACCATGATACTATTATGACAATGTGAAATGAAGTATGAAAATGTGTATCAACTTTGTTGTTGCAAGTTGACAGTTATATGTAGAATTTTTCTTCTTATGTTAAATTGGCTGTGTGTTGAATGTTGGGAGATTTTTGGGTGGACTTGTTTGTAGTAAAATTGTGTATCATAGGAGTTTGGTATGTAGGAAATTGAATGTTGGTTCGGGTCCTTTGAAATCTATTTGAGAATTGTTTGTGAACAGATGAGAGAAAACAAAGAATAGGGTAAAAATGTGATCTAAAAATTTAAGGAATAAACTACAGTGATCTAGGTAGATTTAGGCTAAGTGGTCTTCATAAAAGTTGTAGATTATTCTTTTAGCTTTCTAACGGTATAAAGATTGAAATTTTTGGACTTCAGATTCAAAAGTTATGACCTTATAAGATAGCAATATTGGTGTGCAATTTTGTAAAATTGGTGTATAATTTGACTGAAATGATAACTTTCACTTAAATGATTAAACTGTATCGATATAGGCTGAATTAGATAAAATTGTCTTCATAAAAGTTGTATATCTTGTTCTTAGCTTTCCAATGATATATAGTTTGTAATTTTTGGACTTCTGGATTGAAAGTTATGTTATTTATAAATAAGGATGTCTAATTGGAGAAAATCACGATCGTGACACAGGGCGATCGCGACAGTCCCCAATTTCCACCAATCGCGATCGCGATTTTACAGTACTAGAAAATCGCGATCGCGATGAAGCGCGATCACAATGATCCCCAAATTCTTCAAGGTCGCGATCGTGACAAAGTCGCGACTGCGACAAGCCCAGTTTCCCCAAAAGTCGCGATCGCAACTTGGTACGACCGCGACGTCTAACTTTTCTGCTTACTTCCCACACCCTTAATACTTCTTCCTTATTTACTTAACCCAATTGCTATTAATTCTTTTAACACCTAAACCATTTATTCTTGTTCATTTTTGCTATGGATAATTTTTTTATTAAATTATTGGGTATTATTTTACTTTTCCTAGGAAATTTTTTTAGTTAATATAATTATTAATTATTTCTTTTATTTGATATTATCTATTAATTATCTTATTAATAGTTAGTTGTTTTTATTAAATCATTTTTTGTTTTTGAATAATTTAATTATGTGTCTAAAATCGTGCTATGATCCCACCACAAAATTTTCTTCTCTAGACTTTAATTAAATTTAAATGTTATAATTTATTTTATTGCAATGTTCCTAACTATATTTATTATTATTACAAATAAATTCCCAATGGTGACACGTAGTCGCCATAAAATCCGTATAGGGACCCGGGGCCAACATGGGTTCATGCTTACTATATGGCATAACCTTTAGAACTTTAAACCAACCTTGAAAGCGTCATTTACAATGAATTTTTTGACTGAACTAAAGGACAAGATAAGAGTGCAATGCTTTATGGTGAAAGTCTCAACTCTTCTTTTTGCTATGATAATTGGACACCATTTGACCCTCTAGAAAACTTAAGCCTTCTTTCACCTCCCAAGGTATACTGCCTATTAAATGCCATGTTATCACAAGTTCTCATGAACTACAGCTCCATTAAGAATATCCTTCCAACCTCAAACATCACATAATTTCTTACAAGCTTTGCGACAAACTTATCTAAAAAGATTCAAATTCTGAAAACTTCACCAATATAGCATACGGGGACCTTTTTAATCCACCAATACCTAGAGTTGCTTGGTATAAATTGGTTTGGATTGAAAACTCTCTTCCTCAATCTACACACACCTTAGATAAGGTTGTAAGATTTGTGAACATTCCCAACTGATGCATCTTATACAGGTCATCACTTGAAACACTAATCACTTACTATTTCATTGTAATTTATACACTAATCACTTACTATTTTAGTGTAATTTATCTAACTTTTCTTGGAATGAGATCATAAAGAGATACCAATAGTTAATCCACCAAGAACATGGCTTGAAATAATGGACTAAAGCCTCAAGATCAAACACAACAATGGAGGTGATGCATAAATCTATTAAGTAGCCCTCTCCTACCTTATCACTTCTTTATAGGATGAAAGGAGTAATAAAGCCTTTTCCAATCAATGTCTAAAGAAAGGAGGAAGTAACAAGGAAGCTAATTAAGAAATTCAGGTGCCACATATACATATTGAAAGATAAGCATAAGTGCAGTCAAAGTCACCTTATAAGCTAGAACATCACTTAATTTGTTGTAATCCTTATACTTTTGCCCAATTCTTCATAGAATCATTTGTTTGCATTGTTTTGAGTTGTAAAATTCAACTTTTCTATGTCCACCTATATCAACATACTTGTACTTATATTTCCTTTTATGATAATTTATTCAAAATTGTCAAAAAGATCGGTTAAGAGAACATTATAACTAGTATAGAGCAGGTTAAATTAGAAATTTTAACTCTTTTAAAGCTATGCATATTTATAATAGAGTTTACACCTTTTAGTAATTTACTTTAATAATAATTAAAATTAAATTAAACTTTAATTATAATTTTAATTAATTCTAATGAAAAACCAATTATGCCCAATTAAGATATAATATCCGTCACGAACCGGAGCCACATTAGGCACATGATAACCGTCGCATACCTGGGCTAAGGATACTCACGATACCCTTAACCTGACTATGCAAAGCTAACTAAATATCTTTAAAAAAACCGTTTGGACAACATAATGACTATAATCTAAAAAAATCTCAAAACTTAATTAAAACACCCGTAAATAAGTTTTAAACGCACTTTTATATTCACATTAAAAGTTTACTGCAACTTTTGGACTTTTAAGTCCACTCAAGAGCAATCTCAACAACAATACAAAAAGTTCATACATAAGGTCATTTACAAACCATAAGATAGTTAAGAGTTAATTTACAAAATTATAAAGCATATCAACCTAATCATGAGTCACTATACAATAAAAGCACAACACAAAGGCTACCCATGTCTGGTAAAGCCACGAATATGTCAAAAGACCACATGAGTCACTCAGAGCTTTAAGCTCACCAAATTAACTTGTATGGTTGGAAAGCAGAGGGGATGAGTACACTATGTTCTCAATGAGTAGGAAAAAATATATCTCAAATAAAATCCAGTATATAGAAAAACGGTCTAAATAACCTAAGGACAGTTTTACGCATCTAACATACATATAGCCACCTATGAAGTGAACATACATCACATAGAAACACATAGGCCTAGTCTATGACTTTTCCCATACTAGTTAGGAACCACATAGGCCTAGTCGATTAATCACTCATTCAGTGAATATAGATTCCAGTTCTAGTAAACAAAAGCATAAAAGCATCACATGTAAAATCAAATCTCGTTAGGAAGCCAAATCTCATAATAGGCCAAAATAGTTATATGTGTAGTTATTAGTCAGCCAAATTAATGTGCACACCCACCGATTCCTAGTGTTGGTTTGACTTGCATCTGTGGTGAGTCTAGACTATGGTCGACAAGAGCGTCATGACCCGAGGTGATGACAGTGATGACCACGTCGGTAACCAGACCTCAAGGTGTACAATCACCCACAAGTCCCGTAAAAAGGTGTCGATACGAGGACTTGACTTTTATATACCAACATTAAGGGTACAAGGGTCGCTTAATTTGTTATGCCTAGCACACGAATGGTCAATCGTTGCCTCACCGATCACAAAAAATCATATACAAATATTTAGTATTAAAATCAAGTAAGATACCATGCCTTTATTTATCGGTCCAACCGATAAAATGGAATCTTGCCATGACTTTATGCCAAAAGAGAATACATGCGTACAACATACATGACTTGGTTATGCATATGTAAGTTCCAAAACATTTTTTCATACAGTGAAAGTCATCTTTTGCACTGAAAGTGCAAAGCTTTTCAAAAATGTGGTTTTAGAAAATAAAACATTTTCCTTTGCACTTTAAGTGCAGGTTTGTTGAAAACAATATCATTCCTCAAAATACGTAATAAAAACATCAATTTCACTCCAAGTGCAAAGAGTTATTCAAAACCATATCATTTATTAGATACATAAGTATACTAGCATCTATTTGAGATTCAGTTCTACTATGCATTACCTAAGTTCAAATTCATATACAAGTCATCATGCATGTCTTGGGATGTCCTAACCCCATTTGAGAGATATGCTTTCCGTAGCTCACTTAAAAAGAAGGTGTACGCTCCCTTGACTTCAACGGTCCTCGACACGAGCTCCTTGATCCACAAATCCCAAGCATTTATATAACTAATATGCAATGTATTTACTACTCAAACATGTATCTCATATTTATACACCATCACATAAGTGTGTAAAACACAATTTCACTATTTTTAAGCTATAGGATTTGGCCATTATGCTTCTCACATGATTACTTCCCTTATTATTCACATAAGCTTTCTTTTGCATTTTTCAAGGCATTTAGTGCCTTTGATCCAATACTTACACATTTCAAAACATAATTAAGCACATTTTTATTCAAGCACATTAGGTCACTACTCATCAACCTATGCAAAAATTCAAGTTTACTCTAAGTAAACATGAAAACATCTTTTCAATACACATCATTACAATCCTTAAATCTTATGCCAAGTTCACTTTGGCATTTTATTAAACACCTAACGTGCATGACTTTCAAGTCATATTTTTAAGACTTTATCATAGTAATTCATGTTCCTATCTTGTTATATAACAAGCACTCTCAAACAATAACACATTTCATAACTTCATTAAATCCAATTCCCTTCATTTAAACCATCAATTTCAAAAGATATTCAAAATTTTACAAACTTTCACGAAAGAGGTGGTATCTTAGTTTTGGCTTAAGTAGACTTCTCCATGACTCATTTCATTCATCTAAACCATGTTTCATGCATAATTGAGCATGGACAATAACATATCTTAACACCAATCTCAAAATCACAATGTAGAGAGAGATGAGACAAAATTTACCTAAACTTTCCTTTGGTGATATCATCAAATCCTTTGAGATTTTCTCAAATCTAACGATAGATTTGAGTTCCTTGATCCCAAATGAACTTAGGAAGAATTAAAAAAAATGTTGGAAATTGGGTGATGGTTGAAAGTGTTCTTCTTCTCCTCTCTTCTCCTTTCTTCTCCTTTCTTTTAATTAAAACAAAGTGTTTTAATGCTAAATGGTGAGGTGCACGGCCACTCACAAGGAAGAAGGGTGTAGATTATTGACTCTTCTTTGACCAAACATGGGTGAATTTACCTTTTTGCCCTTAGTTTATGTGAAATTACCATTATACCCTTCAAACTTTTCTCAAGTTTGCAATTACACCCAAAGTTTGAGAATGACCAAAACTTTTATTTTTATTTTGTCCCCGGACTTTTTAAAATTATAATTAAGCCCTTTAACTTTATAAAATTACATATTGGTCGTCTAATAATTGAAAAATTACTTTTAATCCCTTATGTACATCAACTTTTCCAATTAAGCTTTCTAAGTGTCCAATAAGTATAGAAATCATGTATGATCACCTCTAAGGCATTAAAACACATTTAACTCGGCCACCATGGCCATATCGATCCAATGGACTTAGTTTTACACACTTAGAAGCTTATGTGTCAGAAATCTCCAAGATTTCGCATATCGATGAACTATAGGTTTATGTAAGAGCATATAACATTATATATCACTGACATATATACCAAAAGGATTCAAATGCATTTTTGAACTCATATATAACCATGTATATATCAATATATAGTAGTATCTCCAAGTACAGACCAATACAAAAGGGCTCAAAGAGTCCAGTTTGATAATATCTCATATTAATCCTTATTAAATATTTCATATTTAACCTCTAAAGTTTCTCAAATTTTACAATCAAGTCCAAATTAATTAAATTACCTTTTCTCTCTTTAATCACTCTTTATTTATGACCAATTAGACTCTTAAATATGTTAACAATTGATACAAATTATAACCTTAAATTATATTTAAGATTAGACAAATTAAACTACTTGATTTTATCTGTAATTATCTAATTAAATAATTTATGTTCATAAATCAAGAATGACATCTAGCAATGTATCATAACCACCCAAATATTAGTAATGTCAAAGTGATTTTTGACTAACCTTTCTATACATGATTTTTTTTTGTATAATTCAATCTTGTCATCATATAATGTTCCAATTAGATATAAAGTATGAAATTATTTTCTACTCTATCTAAGTCCAATCATATTAGTTCTCCATCATTAATAATTGATTTTATTATTAACATTTGAAAACTATTCTTCAAATGTCATTCCACCTTGTCAAAGGACTTTCCAAATCGATATAATAACAAAACAATTTTCCTAATCATTTTAGGGTGACGAATCTTATATTGATTACTCAACTACCTCCATCTTGTTCATACTATATCTAATAACTACTAATTAAGCTATCATTGATAATGATAAATAATTTACAAGTAATATCAAAATATAAAAATCCATATCTGAGATATTTAAAAGATTTTAAGCAAAAAAAATCACTTATTCAATCATCGCAGTAAGAACTTTCATATACATACAAGTAATGCTTCAAATAGAATTAAGTTAAAATAGGTTGTGTATCATCTATGAATGGTGGATTTGAGATATATTAAGAATTTCTTCACATGGAACAATAGGTAGCAAGGAATGTTATACACTAGGAAAAATTTGGATAGAGAAATGGTGAATCAGCTCTAGCTAACTAATTTTCCTAATTCCTTTACCTACTTTAGTACTTTAGTGTACTTAAATCATTCCAAAATTGAGGTATAAAAGCTATTCACATGACAATATTCAAGGACATTCTTTAGATTCTTCAACTTTTTATCAAAAAGGAAGGAGTTTTATGAAGACGCGAGGGTAAATTAGGATCCTTAGGAGAGAGGATACAAAGCTTTCCAACTGATGAGGAAACTTTAACGAGTAAGGAAAGATTGAAGGGGCTTCTTGAGAAACCTAGCCTAAATTCTACATTGTTCCTCCAACAAGCTAAGAAAAGCCTAAGATGAATGTTATAAATATACCAAATTCTTCAATAATATCATCCTTTCAAGAAGGAAAAAAATAAGATCACAATCTTGTATAATGAAAATGGAGTACACTCTACACAAATAATGAGGAAATTAAGGTTATTGCTTTTGAGTGCTTCAAAAAGTTGACATATACTTAGTACTAGTGAGGATAGATGAAGTATAATGAAAATGGAGTACACTCTACAGATAATGAGGAAATTAAGGTTACTACTTTTAAGTGCTTCAAAAAGTTGACATATACTTATTACCAGTGAGGATAGATGAAGTTAGGGGCTAAGAATGATTACTAAAGATAGACTAAGCAAGGAAATGAAGGAGTATCTAACTAGACCTATCATAAACCAGGAGATTAAAGAAACCTTATTTAGTTTGATTTTTCCAAGTTTCTTGGTCTCGATGGCCATAGTGCTCATTTCTTTCAATTAACCTAAAGCATTATTAGAAGAAAATGTCCAAGAATTTTTTCAAACTCAAGGATTGTTGAAGGAATTAAAAAAATACTCATATATGCCCAGTTCCCAAGATTATGAACCCAAGATCCATGCATTATTATCATCCTATTTCATACTGTAACACATCTTACAAAAGCATATCCATGATTATAGCTAGCAAACTAAAGGTATTACTTTGAAAGGTTATTTCTTTAAAAGGACAGTTAAGAGTTATGTTTTGAAGGTGAATTTCTTTAAAGCTTTGATACCTTCAATTGGAATTTCATCATCAACTGTTTGTAGGCTTTTAGTTTCCTACCTTATTTGTTAGTTAGGTTAAAGAGTGTATTTCCTCATCCTTCGTCAGCATCCTAATCAATGAGAATCCCTCCAAGGTTTCAAATCTTGGGAATTAATTCGTATTCCTTGAGATTACTTATGAGAATATTGAAGGAATTCTCTGATATGTCTAGACTAAGAGTGAATTCCTATAAGATCAGCTTATATGTCTCTTACTACTAAAAATTCTAATATAGGAATTGCATCCCTTTGTTGAAAAATTTCATGATCAGAATTAATTTTTAGCATGATAGATTCTTGTCTATTGATGGAAACTCTAAATAATCTCCGTAGTCTTAAGGAATGTCCATATTCATAAGAGTGCTCATCTTTTTATACTAAGGAGGATAATTAATGAGATTGAAAGATGCTTAAAAATTTTCTTATGGTTAGGAAAAGTTGAAGATTCTAAAATGAGCAAAGGTGAAATGAGATGAATTATGCATATGGGATGAAAATTAATGTAAATTTTCCCTTTTCCTAAGAGGGTATGGAGGCTACTCAATGATAAAGACACCTTGTGGTCAAAATGGATTAATGAATATTACATAAATGGAACCAACTTTTGGTAAATAAGCATAAATAAGGAGCATTTGTGGAGCCTCATTCAGAGGCTAAGGATGAGAGAGCATACTTACCCCCTAATTAGAAATCATGTTGGGAATGGCAACAACACATTTTTTTAGTTTGACAACTAGACTGATTTCAATCTTTTATACAAAAAGAGTTAATTAAATCATTTTACCATCATATTCCCTCTAAAAGCTAAGATGTGTTTTATCATTCAAGGAGACAACTAGTTATGTAATTTTATAGGCTTTATCAATATCACTAGTCATATACCTTAATATAATCTAGTTTACTTGGAGGAGTATATGATTGTATGGTTGGGAGATAGCTCACAAAAATTTTATATTTTAAGACTCACTTAGATCAGGTACCTTGTTTTGATCTTATATAAGAAAAAACTCTCATTTCTAAAGCTTCATTCATCAACTGCTTAGTGGTTAAGTACAGGCTCAAGACCAAAGACAGGTTCTGACAACATATACCCTTTATTTTTGTTATGTTAATCTTATCTTAAAACCATTATTCACCTATTTTTTCAGTGCAGCTACTCATAAACTATTTGGTCTAGAGAAAAACATATGATACAAGTTTATTGTAGGGTAAAGGACTAATAGAGAATATTATAATGGCCTAAGAAAATAGTACATTTCTTAAAATAAGATGACATCATATTTAAGATGACACTCATTTATTCCTTATGAACTGTGTGGAGGGAAAGAAATGCTAGAATTTATAAAGATATTGAAGTGGAGAAGTATGTCCTAGCTGATAAAACAATCAATTAGATAAAGGAAATACTCATGGAATATGGAGATCATGTAAAGGCTAGCTTTCGAATGAGGAACATATGGAACTTATATATTAGAGGCATATGTCTTAGCTTAATGCCTTGAAGTAATTCACTTAGTTACCAAGGTAACAGGTGTAAAGCTTGATCCAATGTAATGTTATTGAAGTTTAGCTTTAGTAAATAAATTTTATTTATTTTCTGAAAAATGCTTAAAATAGAATTCTCATATTGAGTTAGTTTAGTGAACTTGATCTCTAATAAGCTCCTAGAAATTTTTCCAAATATATCTACACCTTAGTCTTTGTTTAGTTATCTACATACTTTAGTCTATGAGATTTATTACTTCCTTCAAAAGGAAGAAACATAATATGTATGTCTTTTTACTCTATTAATATCTAGTCTTAATAGAATAATGATAAAAAACAATTAAGGGATAATACATAAATTCAATATAGATTTATTATTATAATCTTATTATAATTTTATTTGCAACGTATATTTATCCCATAGACTGTGTCTCGAGCATTTAATAACTAAAAAAATGCATAAGATAAAGAATGCCTTTAAATAATTATATTATATAACCTATAATCAACTAATTGGCTAATAGGTATAAACCAATAATTTTCCACTTATACTAAGTCAATCATTTAAGTATCTTATAAAATATCTCTATATGACGATCATGCTACTACTAGAACAATGGTTTAGTGAGAGATTTTATAAGATTCTCCTTGGTTAGAACTCATTTAAATCTTAAAATTTTTATCTTAATTATTATCATAATTAAACTAAACTATTTAAATAGATATTTAAATCTTTGATGAGACCTTCAGCTCCTTTAACATAAATAAGAGTTTGTTTGGTTGAGGGTTTATTAATGGAATGGAATGGAATGTAATATTATTCCATAATTTGGGAGGAGGATTTATAATGGAATGGAATGGGATGGGATGGGATGGAAGAGGAGAGTTTCATATTACATCTAATTCCATCCTAAACAATAAAAATGAAAAACCTCTGATTGGGCGGTTTAGGATGGAATGTAAAATTATACACTATATTACATTATAAACCCTTCATCCAAACAACATTTCACTATATTACATTTTGAACCCTTCTATCCCTCCCAAACAAAAATTTTCTAATATTACATCCATTTACGTTCCCTTCCATTATAAACCATTCCATTTCATTCTATTCCATTCCATTCTATTAAAAATTTTACGTTCAACCAAACATAGCCTAATGGATTTAATTTTTTACCATACATTACTATTTAAATAATACAAGGAACTATATTAAGTATTTTAAAGAAATTTTAATGATCATTTCCATTAAAGAAAAATGTATTATGACTTGATCAGTAATTGATGCTACCTTTAACTCAAAATAATATTATTCTAAGTAAAATATACCTTAACTATGACTTTAAACTAAAGTTTATACCTATGTGACCTTGAAATCAAATATCAACACATACATAGAATAATAGATATCTTTAGTATTTCATAAGTATCATATTTCTTAAATAATAAATAATTTCAGTACACTGTCTATATACCTAGACTAGAATAGGCAAACAACTATTATAACTATCTTTATAGATACAATTTACAAGATTAAGATGTTATCTTTTCATATCCAGTAAGAATTTTTTGTAGACTATTATGTTTTTCGAAATTGAAAATATGAAAAATAGTATGTCATTACATACTCCCACTAAAAAGGATAATTTTACTCCACTAATCTAGACATGATAAATCTCACAATCATCTCTAAAATAAACTCTTTAAATATATCATGAAAGTGAATGTTTCAATATTAACAAACCTTTCAACTACACATCAAATGTATCAATAAAAGCACTACGTCCAATTGGATATATGATCATAAAATTTAAAATTTTTCGAACTTTATCTTAGTCTCACAACTTATTGATAGTTATGTTTTTCATGATATTTTATGGTTTAATTTGTTACACATTTAGTGTTAAATTGAGTGTTGAGTGTGCATTTAGGCTTTAATGAGGTTACTTTTGTGTTTAAATGTTTTTATGGGTTAGTTGGAATCTTTGAGCTTAAATTGTATATTTTTTAGGTACCTTGATGTATGTGCTAGTGTTGCAGGGTAAACAGGGAAGAACGGTGAAGATTTGAAGAGTTTCAGACCAAAAGGCATAGGACACAATCGTGCACATTGGTCACAATCGTGACAGAGAAGGAAGAGCAAAAAGTAGCCGGGCCACGATGGTGCACTTTGGGCTATGATCGTGACAGAGAGCGTCAAGTCAAGCCACAATCATGCACTTCAAGCCACATTTATGACAAAAAGGTAAAGTGCCGGCCAAGATCATGACATTCAGTGCCACAATCGTGTCCTTTCTCGGCTGACACAAAAACTCAAATTTTAAGTGATTTTTCGAACTGTTTTGACCCCAAGTTTGATCTAGGGTACTACAGAATAAATAGCACTCTATAAGACAGCTATCAGCAGTCTTTGGAGAGCCTAGAGAGTCATGTAAAAAGTGAGATTCTTTCAATTCCTAGAGAAAACCTAGAAAGAGAGACCAAGAGATTAAGGAAGGAGACAAAGGAAAAGGGATACAGAGACGAGCTAGACGTGAAGTAATTCTCGGAACAGGTGGTTTCCTGCTGTCACCATTCCTAACAGTATTTCCATTTATTTCAATTTTATTTATGTATAGAATTGAAATAAGTGTTGAGATTGGTTGGGTTGAATGTTGAGTCAAGTTTATACTCACCTTTGGATATTGATTCTTGAGACTAATGAAATTCAATTGATTTGATTGTAATTTCAATTATGTTCTTCATAATCCAAAAATAAACTGAGACGGTGAGTTAGGTGAAAATCATCGATTTGGGCTAATAAGAGTTAGGTAAATCGATAGGTACAGAATTAGATCAAATCGGTAGAGTCATGTAATGAGAGATCGAGCATAGATTCTTGGTAGGTTTGTAGACAATTTAGAACTAATTTAGGTTATGGACCAATTACGGATCGAGAGATCACAATTCCCATAATTCGAATTAGGGATTATCAATTACGGTTAAGAATTATAACTTGAGGAGAGAGTGCCTCACCCTAGGATTGTCTAGACCCGTTAATTCAGTATTGGCATAATTGATTAGGTTTTCATTAATTTCGAATTAAAATCCCCTTTCTCTCCTTTGGTTATTTCTAGGTTGATTTTTGGATTGTTATGTGAATTGCTATTTTGTTTACTCTTTTGGTACTTTAATTTCTCATATTTGATTATTGATTGTTTTAATTTCTGTATTAGTTATTTGTTGAGATTATTGTAGTTTAGGATGACCTTAGATTTTAGGGCTATTTCCCTTCCTCATGGGATCGACACCTTAAGTACTACGTGAACGACCTGTGCACTTGCGGTAATTACCAAGGTTATAAATAGTAAAACTTAGAGCATGTAACCTTGAGCAAACAAGTTTTTAGCACCGTTGCTCCTATCACAAAGGTCTACTTTAGACTTGAACTTTTACCACAAGTCGTGCCCACCTTCGTGAGGCAATCCCGCTTCAATTAGCTAAAGCAAGATTCAGCCTTCTCACGTGAATGTCATTGAACAATTCTGTTAGCCCTTGAACATCTCACGTGCACATAAGTGTTTAAAGTGTTTCTCTCACACACAAAATAACACAAGTGTAAAATAAAGTAAAGAAAGTAATAAGATATATATATATATATATATAGCCGAAGCTACTCTTTCATTAACTCTCTACAAAATGTTAACAAAAGACACAAGAACCTCTTCCCCGAAAGCTCTCAACTCTCAAAGCTCTCTCCTCTGAGTGATTTCTCTCAGTGAGACTTCTCTCTCAATGATCTAATCCCCTACCTCTCAACTCTAATGAGCTGTTTATAAGCTTCTTCAGGTTATTAATCTTCGTAAAAATCTACTAGCTAAGATTACAATCTTATCTTATCTTATTTTTATCAGATTACATCAATCTAGCTAATAGATGACATCCTCATCTAATTAGGACTCTATCTAATAGGATTAAGTTACATCAAATTAAGAAGATAAAAGATCACCCTGTCTAAGAATGATTATCCTTATCCAGGAAGATCTCCTCTATCTTCAGATGATCCATCCACATAATCTTTATCTCTTATGGCTGATGGTCATCCACTGCGATCTTCTCCGCCATGTTGTCATGTGCTACATCATCCACAATTTCCACGTCACTACTGATGTGTTCACCAAGACCTATCCGCACATAGGTCCGTCAATGAACATCCATGGACAAGTCCATCTTCCATGATCAAGCTCTCTTATGGTGCAGTCTCGTCGCTTCATGACTAAGTACAAGTCACAATCCAAGTTAGTATAAAACCTCGTGTATTATACATACCTTCAACTTGCCTCGCCGAAGTTAAGTATCTTCCTGCACTCTCGAGTCTCACATGACTTAGTTTACCAACTCCACACGACTTCGCATCCGAATCTCTCAGATAAGATTTCTTCCAATGCACACCTATGCTTGCCTATGTATCGAATCTCGCTTACTTCACAAGTTCTTCAGATTTTGCTCGCCAACTCGTAAGACTTTGCCTTGTTCCTTTGAAAATATGCCTTCCTCGTGCAAAATTGAGTACCAAGCATTGGCCGAGGCTCACCAACACTCGCACGATCCTGTAGTTTGGACTTAGGGGTCTAACAAACCATCTCCACTGGAAGAATTTGATACCCTCATTGAAATAATATGTGGGCACTCCTTCACGAGCAGTTCCCTCAAAGACTCTTTTATTCGATCAAGGTTACATGCGTTAAGTTTTACAATTTATAACCTTGGTAATTACCACAAGCACATGGGTCGTTCAAGTAATACCTAAGATGTTGATCCCACGAGGAAGGGAAATAGTCCTAAAATCTAAGGTCGCCCTAAACTATAATAATCTCAACAAATAACTAATGCATAAATTAAAACAATCAATAATCAAATATGAGAAATTAAAGTGCCAAAAGAGTAAACAAAATAGCAATTCACACAATAATCCAAAAATCAACCTAGAAATAATCAAGGGAGAGAAAGGGGATTTTAATTTGAAATTAATGGAAACCTAACCAATTATGCCAATACTAAATTAACCGATCTAAACAGTCCTAGGGTGAATTACTCTCTCTCGAATTATAATTCTTACACCTAATTGATAATCCCTAATTCGAATTATGGGAATTGTGATCTCTAGATCCACAATTGGTCCAAAACCTAAATTAGTTCTAAATTGTTTACTAACCTACTGGGAATCTATGCTCGATCTCTCGTTACATGACTCTACTAGTTTGATCCAATTCTCTACCTATCGATTCACCTAACTCTCATTAGGCCAAATCAATGATTTTCACCCAACTCACCCTCTCATTTTATTGTGAATTATGAAGAATAGAATTGAAATCACAATCAAATCAGTAAAAACACAATCAATTGAATTTCATTAGTCTCAAGAATCAATATCCAAAGGTGAGTATAAACTTGACTCAACATTCAACACAACCAATCTCAACAACTATTTCAATTCTATACATAAATAAAACTGAAATAAATGGAAATACTGTTAGGAACGGAATCTTGAAAACAGTGACAACGGGAAACCACCTGTTTCGGGAAGTACTTCGCGTCTAGCTCATTTCGTGTCCCTCTTCCTTCATCTCCTTCCTTGATCTCTTGGTCTCTCTCTAGGTTTTTTCTTGGAATTGATAGAATCTCACTTTTTGAACAACTCTCTAGGCTCTCCAAAGACTGTTGGCGGCTGTCTTGTAGTGTGCTATTTATTCTATAGCAGCCCTAGGTCAAACTTGGGGTCAAAACGGTCCAAAAAATCATTCAAAATTTGAGTTTTTATGTCAGCTTAATGCAGGACACGATCGTGGCCTTGCACTTCACGATCTTGACTAGTGGTTTACCCTTTCTGTCAAGATAATGGCCTAAAGTGCACGATTATGGCCTGCCTTGACGCTCTCTGTCACAATTATGGCCCAAAGTGCACGGTCGTGGCTTGGTTGCTTCTTGCTCTTCCTTCCCTGTCACAATCGTGGCTAATCTACATGATCATGTCCTATGCTTTTTTGGTCTAAAACTCTTCAAATCTTCACCATTCTCTCCTGTTTACCCTATAACACTAGCACACACATCAAGATACCTAAAAAATATACAATTTAAGCTCAAAGATTCCAACTAACTCATAAAAACACTTAAACATAAAACTAACCTAATTAAAGCCTAAATGCATACTCAACAATCAATTTAACACTAAATGTATAACAAATTAAACCCTAGAACATCATGTAAAACACAACTATCAACATCCCCCCACTTAAACGTTTGCTTGTCCTCAAGCAAACAAAATAACAAACATATCACAACACAAAACACACAATGCAATAATGAGGCAACAACTCTAATCGTCACGAAATAAAATTAATCTTAGATACAATCATTCAATTTATGTCAAATCATTAGCATGCAAAAAATGTGTCTATGGGATTTGAACTAAATATACAACTAAATAAAGACCTAAGTGGTAACTTATTTAACTTTTTCAATTGTTCACACACATTAATAGTTTTGCGGTCCCTTAGACTTTGTAAATGTTCCTAAGTGTATTCCACAAAAATTCAAGCTCATCTTAAGTCTAGTAAGTTTTTATTTAAACACACTTTTTTTAAATTATTAAAACTCGAACTTAGTCTTTTACTCGAAGGAAAAAATTTGTGATGAATGTCGATCTGGTTACTCAACTAAGTCATTTATTAAATAGCTTGGTTGAAATGTCATTATAGCCTTTTACGTGAAGGCACACATTTGTGATGCATGTCGATCTGATTACTCAGCTATTATCACATTTTCAACTGGCTACTAGCTCTATTCATAACTCAAAGGTCAGCAGAATAGTAATTTATTTAACCAACACCTTTTTTGCAATTTTATTGCCTACCTTATTGCTCTTAGCTATTTGTTTTCATGAAAAATACTAGTTACACTACTTAAGCTAAAATGCCTTAAATTATGAATAAATGTGACAATCTAGAGGGTGTTAAATTTATCTTAAGTCCTAATTAGGCTGTATATTTATCCAAGGCCCCCTAATTCACTAATTTTGCAAGCTAATGATCATTCACAACCTAATAGACTATGTCCAAAATTAAAAGAATTTCACTCAATCTAAGCCATTGACACATTCACACACTTCATACAATGCAACCTAACACTATCATACCATATGAAAAATCACATTCAAAAGAAAACCATAAAATCCCTCCCCGCACTTCAACAACACATTGTCCTCAATGTGAGAAGGAGCACACACAACACATAAATGAAAAAGAAAGATGGAATTAAAGTAAACAAGAAACATTTAAAATTGACAATGAAAATAAAACATAAATACACAGAAACAGAAACAACCTAAAACTGAAGGCAAATATGGAAAAGAAAACTAAAAATGAACAATTGGGTTAGAAATAAATCCTAAAGAGATTAAGATGGTGATCGTGTAGGAGGTAGTATTTGAACACCTTGAGATTTGAAATACCGATGTAGTCATCGAATCTCTCAGCTCTGGCAACATTGTGTACGCACTACTTCCTTTAACGTTCTATTGGATTCAGAGATTACAAAATCATCCACAAAATTTTGAAAACCTATTCTTTCCTCGATTTTATTCAAAACAAAACAAAAATAAACCTAACTACAGAATTCAAATATTCTAACAAAACTTAAACAACGAAACTAATTTATTTTCCATTGGTTGCTTCCCATGCAGCGCTTCTTTTAATGTCAGTAGCTCGACGTTCTATCCTTGGGAACTCAGCCAGGATCAATTATGAGTGGTTTGCTTCCACCCTTTTTGCTCAACGTCAGTTTTGTAGCTTGTAAGTAAGATACAAATTGCAGAATAATCAAAATGATAATGTGGATAACATTATGGAAACCAAGTAAGCTCAATAAGGTCCTTTTTTGGGATAGACTGTCAATATAACAAGGAATAACAAAACTCCTTGAATATTCCATTGAATCCAACAGTTTGCTTGTACGAAGGTGGGTTGCTCTCTTTCTTCCTTAATCACCTTTGTCTCCTTTGCTTCTTCCGCTTCATGAACAGAGATTTTCATAGTTTCTTCAAACTCGACGGCTGTCGTCATCTGTTCTTCATCTTCTTGCTCTTCAGAAGATTGTAACACATCAATTATCCTAAATGAGCTACTAACCTTCCGATTCTTAAATGCATCATTCATGTTAAATGTCTCTTTATCATCATCAGTCTAAAGGATAAGGTTCTTTACAGAGACATCTACCCAAGATTTTTCGATGGTCAAATATGGTATATTGAGCACTGGTAAATAACAGGGAGGGTTAACATTCTTTTCTTCGTACACTTTTGTCGTTTCTTGGTCATCATTAAGTTAGGGTCTTTCACTGGTTCTTCTAGCTCTACCCCATTCCTAAGTGTGATACCCTGGCATGGCTCTATTGAATTTATTTTCATGTTACACAGATAGTTTTCCACACTTTGCTTACAAAATTCCCTAGAAAGTTGGCCTATGAGAACCTTGAGATTGTGAATAAAAGAGGCATGATCTTCGGTTACTTGTTCAATCTTCTTTTCCAATCTCTTCCGGTTCTCTTCCATCTATGTGAGCTTATCCATGATTTTCTCCAGCTTGGAATCCCATGAACTGGATTCATCATATGGGAATTCAACTAGGTCTAGATATCCTAAATGAGTCCCTACATTGTTGGACCACTTGAATTCGGGCTAGTTCTGCCACCCCGAAGTGTACAAATTCCAATACGGGTCGTTATTTTCCCAACCATACTGTGACTCATTTTACTTCTCAAAATATCCTTGGTCCCTATAATATCTATCTTCCATTATCGTTCTTTTTATCTCATCTTGGCACTCTACTCTTTAAATGTCGCACTCTCAATCTAAAATGTCTTAATATGTTCCTACTTTATGCCCCAAACTCTTTCTCTAAATTTATTTTTACTAAAACCAAAACGATGACGAAAAGCCTTAGACTAAAGAACTAAAATTTGCCTTCCCTAGCAACGACACCAAAAACTTGTTCGCTCAAGGTTACACACGCTAAGTTTTACTATTTGTATACTTAGTAATTACCACAAGCGCACGAGTTGTTCGTGTAGTACCTAAGGTGTCGATCCCATGAGGAAGGGAAAAAGTCTTAAAATCTAAGGTTGTCCTAAACTACAATAATCTCAACAAATAACTAATGCATAAATTAAAACAATCAATAATCAAATATGAGAAATTAAAGTGCCAAAAGAGTAAACAAAATAGTAATTCACACAACAATCTGAAAATCAGCCTAGAAATAACCAAAGGAACAAAAAGGGATTTTAATTCGAAATAAATGGAAACCTAACTAATTATGCCAATACTGAATTAACGGGTCTAGACGATCCTAGGGCAAATTACTCTCTCTCGAGTTATATTTCTTAACCCTAATTGATAATCCCTAATTCAAATTATGGGAATTGCGATCTCTCGATCTGCAATTGGTCCAAAATCTAAATTAGTTCTAAATTGTTTACTAACCTACTGGGAATCTATGCTCGATCTCTCGTTACATGACTCTACCAGTTTGATCTAATTCTCTACCTATCGATTCACCTAACTCTCATTAGCCCAAATTAATGATTTTTACCTAACTCACCCTCTCATTTTATTGTTGAATTATGACGAACAGAATTGAAATCACAATCAAATCAGTAAAAACACAATCAATTGAATTTCATTAGTCAAGAATCAATATCCAAACGTGAGTATAAACTTGACTCAATATTCAACACAACTAATCTCACCACCTATTTCAATTCTATACATAAATAAAACTAAAATAAATGGAAATACCGTTGAGAACAGCGACAGCGAAAAACCACCTATTCCAAGAAGTACTTCGCGTCTAGCTCCTCTCCGTGCCTCTTTTCCTTTGTCTCCTTCTTCAATCTCTTGGTCTCTCTTTAGTTTTTTCACTTTTTGCACGACTCTCTAGGCTCTCCAAAGACTACTGGCGACTATCTTGAAGTGTGCTATTTATTTTGTAGCATCCCTAGGTCAAAACAATCAAAAAAATCACTCAAATTTTAATTTTTTATGTCAGCCTGACCCAAGGCACAATCGTGGCCCTTCATGTCACAATCATAGCCGGTGCTTTACCCTTTCTGTCACGATCATGACCTGAAGTGCATGATCATGGCCTGACTTGACACTCTCTGTTACGATCGTGGCCCAAAGTGCATGATCGTGGCCTAACTGCTTCTTGCTCTTCCTTCCCTGTCACGATCGTGGCCAATGTGCACAATCGTGTCCTATGCTTTTTGGACTGAAACTCTTCAAATCTTCACTGTTCTTCCCTATTTACCCTGCAACACTAGCACACATATCAAGGTACCTCAAAAATATATAATTTAAGCTCAAAGATTCCAACTAACCCATAAAAAACACTTAAACACAAAACTAACCTAATTAAAGCCTAAATGCGTACTCAACAATCAATTTAACACTAAATGTATAACAAATTAAACCCTAAAACATCATGCAGAACACAAATATCACTTATCTTAAATTTTTTTCCTCATATATGTATTCATTGAAACGAACATTTTTCTTATAGTATTTGTAAGATTATATCCTAACTTTTGGATATATCATAACTTTCTATTTTTCAAATTAGTTCTAAATGTATTAGATAATATATGCTTTAACTAAGCACTATATCCAAAATCATTAATTTTGACTTTTTCAAAGTCTTACCATTCCATATCTAATATGAAATCTTGCTAATTCGTTTAATTTGGAACTATCAAAAGTAACTTTTATGTTTTTTTTAAAATGAAAATTTAATTAAGCCATAAAAGGTTGACATTCAAAATGTCTTACAATAGATTCTCAATAAGAGAAAGTTCATCCAAATAAAGTAATTAGGCTGCTAAGGATAGTGACATTTGTAAAAACATACATTAGAAAACAACTACATCACTAGCTGCTAATGTAATTTGAATCTAATGCAAACTTGTTATGAAAAGTTGCTATATGAACCATAATGACATTAATAAGTTCAACCATGAAAAGTTTATAGCTGCTTTCAATATTGTGGAAGATACTCCTATTCTTTGATCCCATATATGTAGGAACAAATAGGATAATGCTATGTAGTAACACCATCTTTACTTCTTCCTAACATATTGCAAGTTCAACTCCATGTTATGATTTGTTGCCACTCCACTAGTGCGTTACTGATTGAACATTTCTAAAGAGTTACTTTACAAGAACCACTTATGAATTTACAGTGGAAAAATAGGTGTGAGGAGATCTCCATATGGCTTTTACAAAGACTGCACCAGTATGTCAAGTAGTTAAACCTTGTTATTCTATCAATAGTGGGTAGTTTTTCTTTTATAACTCTCCGTAAGGTTGTTGCAGCTCTAAAAAGATTATATTTGCACAATATTATTTTTTACCAAGAGACATTCCTAAAATTTAGCTAAAAAAGCTTCTTGCATTATGTGTGATGTTAAAATTCCCATTCACACTAGGACACGATCAATTCTTGTCCTCTACATTAACCTTTGACTCCATATTATTGAACTGTTGATAGATGCATATTTGATTATATTTATACCCTATATTTGATGTATTTTTGCTTGATATTTTATAATTTTATTATATATTTGGTACTTAATTTGCTCCAAGTGCATTTATAGGTTATAATTATCTTTACGGACTTAAAAGAGAAGATTAAGATGAAAAGGTGGCATAAAATGAAGATTTGACACGGTTGTGCATCAGCCCATGTGCTTTTCTTAGACCTTGTAGATTCATAAATTCTAGGTATTTTAGGTTATACACGGTTTCATACACGATCGTGTATCAGATTATGCATCTCCCATAACCTAAAAATTACTATAAAAAGATGTGTATGGAGGCAAAATAAAGGATGGGATGGATAGAGTCTTTTAAAGACTTTTAGAGTCAACTCAATAGGTGATTTTGATCTAATGAAGTGAAAAACGTGAAAAATTCATTGAAAGATCCAAGAGAATACCAATCAAACTTCTACCTTGCAAGAATATTAGATAGGAGACAAAAAGGGAGATTTCGAATTATGAATACTTTATTTTCTATTCATTTTTCTTCATGTTATTGTTTGATTTCATCTTCATTCATGTATAATTAAATTTGCTTAGTGTCTTGGTAAGATGAACCCTATGTTTATGCTTCAATATGTTTTGATTATGTTATTTAATGCAATTGTTTTGGTCGACATATTATGATTCGATTATGTGTTTAATTTATGCTCTAATAGATATGGAATATTAAATCATAACCTAATTTCATAACGTAGAAATCCAGAAATGCTTGTATTAATAAATCTACTATAACTAAAAGGTGTTTATTGCAACCCTAAAGATAGGATTACATAAATCCTCTGGATTAGGGGATTTCGAATTATGAATACTTTATTTTCTATTCATTTTTCTTCATGTTATTGTTTGATTTCATCTTCATTCATGTAT
>JAOSBN010066339.1:0-17159 GCA_027563595.1 Erythroxylum suave | reverse complement strand
TATGTTTTGATTATGTTATTTAATGCAATTGTTTTGGTCGACATATTATGATTCGATTATGTGTTTAATTTATGCTCAAATAGATATGGAATATTAAATCATAACCTAATTTCATAACGTAGAAATCTAGAAATGCTTGTACTAATAAATCTACTATAACTAAAAGGTGTTTATTGCAACCCTAAAGATAGGATTACATAAATCCTCTGGATTAGGGACAAACCTAATAGCAAAATTCATACATCGGTAAAGTAATCCTATAAAGTTTAACCTAAGTAATTCAGTTATAGCCTTAGGATTAATTATTAGAAATGGGAGAGTTATTAGCATACCACAAGAGTTTTCAAGGTTCAATAGTCAATAAAAAAATTCATAATAAAATATCAACTAGTTAAGGGGTTTTAGGGGAATTTTTAACCGAGACACTAATTTCTGATATTAATAGTTTTCTAAAAGATTCGTTATTTATTTATTCAGTCTTACTGCCTATTTTATTTTATTTTATTTGCTTAAGTTTCATCTTCTTTAATTAAAAATTAAAAATAAAAAATCCAATTCATAGACTAGATAATAGAATAACGGTAACTACTAGTATTCATCATCTTCGTGGGATTGATTCATACTTGTTGTTATTAGCTATACCTATGCTGTGCACGTATGGTTATTTCATAATTGACTAACTAAGTTTAGGTCAATCAAGTTTTTGACGTCATTGCTGAGGACTTTGGTTTTAGGTACACTTGAACGTTATTACTCTAATCATTATTTTTTATTTTTATTTTATTTTATTTTTATTGCATCTTGTTGTATTTTTGGCTTTATTTATTTAACTATCTTTCAAACTTCTTTACATGTACAATGGTTTGGTGGTTTATTTTAAGAATTGAGATTTAACTTCACAGCCATGACTAACAATGGATGGATGGAGCGGACAATACTTTTATGGTAGCCAGAATATGTCTTCGCAATCTATAACCTGACTAAATAGGAAAAGAGGTTTCTTCACATATTTTTAAAGGCTTAACTGATGTCTACGTTGGGTTGTAATATTTGTGTGAGTATTTGTTACAATCATGAATGTCAAGCGCCAACTTATATATGGGAGAAACTGAGCATGTACAATCAACCTTAAGGTGCACTATACGAGAATAGTTATATTTTGGAGTGGAGTAACTCTTACACCTATGAATGGAACGATCACACTTTAGTTGAAAATTTACCTCACCAAACACCTTTAATTAATGAGCTAACTCTGGAAGATATGACAGCCAATTTCATTCAAGAATCAATCTTGAATGATCAAGAAATAGAGGCTCATATACAAAATATGGTGAATAGGATCAAACAGCTAGTGAAGATAATATCTGACGAGATGTAAGGGAATCTGCCTATTTCTATCAAAAAAATCCTAAAGAAAATGGAATGGAAATCACCCTTAAGAGTGGAAACAAACTCTCAGAAGAAGAAGAGAAGTGGAAGAAGAAGAAAGCATTACAAATAAAATAATCGCATGACTTGTCGAACTTAAAGCTAATCGACATGAATTTGAAGATAGAGTTTCTTCACCTAAATATCATGAGCATAATATAGAATACTATTGGAGCCTAGTAACGCAATTGAGTGAAGAAAAGATAAAGGTTGGCTTCATGGATGAAGTGGAATTCTAAGAAAATGAAGAGGTAACTATTGTTGTTGTAAAGGCAACAAACACAGAAGAAGAGGAAGTCTCCATCCTAGAAGAGGGAGTACAGGAGTGACAAATGATAATTGAAGAAGAAGATGAGCCAAAATTCTTTATCCATAAAGAGAAAGAAGAGTGGAAAAAGGTATTTGAGGAAAAACTGGCAGAGGTACCATATAAGGAAACTATCGATGAGTCATTGGTAGTCACTCTGAGGGTGGAGGGTTTCTACTTCCTCAAAGACAAACTGTTTGAGTCAACTGATGATTCAGGGAGTTTTTTTATTCTCTCTTTTATTAACATTTTGTGATTAAAAAGGGAATTAGTGCATGCAGTTGGACTTATTAATTTGATAAATTATGTCCTTGTTATCTTGCAACAGGTGACTTATAGGGTAAAAAGCCCTTACGCGGAGAAATAGTTGGAAGCATGCCACTAATTATAAACCCATAATGAGGGAAAACATGCAATGTACGTCAAGCTAATGACATTAAACAAATGTTACATGGGAGGTAACCCATGAATTAAGATAGATTTTATTTTATGCTATTTTATTTTTCATATTTCTTAGTTATTTTCATTTTTTATTTTATCTTTTTATCCCTTTTTCTTTATATTTTGCATAGATGTAGTCTACTATTGGAGGGATAAAAAATTAGGAAAATTGTCTTATTCAAGAAACTACCAACTTAACCCTCTCACTTATTTTTAAATGCTTATATTGTGTATATTAAGGACAATGTACAACTTTAAGTGTGGGGAAAGGGTTAATGATTTTTATTGATTTCTTTAAGCTTATTATAATCTTGATTATTAAATTTTATTAAATGATATCTTGAATTAATTAAAATATGTCCATCAATACTTTATTTTGTTGTTGCATATTGACTTGAATTGGTATGCAAAAGGATGATAGTTAGAATAAAATTACTTTTATAAGTCATATTTTAATATTTATAGAAATAATCAAGTTGAATAAAATTGCAAACTATTTACACACATATACCCATCTCTTTTTTGACCATTTGAGCCTAACAACAAAATTTTCAAAAAAAAAATTAAGCTCTTTTATTTCTTTCATGTGTGTTATCATACATAGTTGAATGATTCTAGAACTTGCTTTTATTATACAAATTGATATCACATTTGTTAAATTTGAAGCATTGAAATGATGGTCACTTAAATTCAACAATTTATGTTAGCCTTTTTTTATATAATTACCTTATTTTAAAATTATCTTTAGGAATAATCAAGTTAAGCCTTAGCCTTTTTCATTGATTAAACCCACATATTAACCTTTATCCTAATTTCTTTGAAGCCTTTTTAATTGTTTTGAACCCTAAAGGTTATTTATATCATGTGATTTTTTGAAACATGGAAATTTTTTAAGGGTCTATTATTTCTTTAATTATGATACTGAATGCCCAAAATTGTTTTGAAAAAAACATTAGTATACGAGCATAAGATAAATTACGAGTAAGTATATGGTACCAATGTGGTTGCAATGAAAAGACTTGTACATTTGTAAACAAGTTTTTTGAAATTTCTTTCAGTTTAACCATCTTTGTTATCTCAACCATATCATATCTAAACCTCATTACAACCCTTATAAAGACCTTTTAATTTTTGTTTCTAGTTTATACATAAGTGGTGGAGAGATAATAATATTGCAAGCTTGTACTAAGAGTTATACTACGTATTGATTAAGAGTTATGATAATTTTTACTCTAAACACTTAAGTTCATTTAGTGAAATCTTGGTGAGGGTGCAAAAGTTTATGCTTTTGATCTTAATGTGATTATTGATGTGTTCACTATTAATATTAACTTAGGAAGTTAATTTTAGGATAACTTGACTCCAATTGTATGTTAATTTGATTAATATGACATAATGATTTATAGTAAGGATGGACAGATCAAGATTAATGAAGGGTAGATGTTGTAAGATTTATAATTTTGAATTTATCTTACTTGAAGATAAGGAAAATTACAAGTGTGGGGATGTTTGATATATGCATATTCAATTATATTTATACCTCATATTTGATATATTTTTGCTTCATATTTTACACTTTTATTGCACATTTAGTACTTAATTTACTCGAAGTGCATTTATAGGTTATAATTGTCTTCATGAACTTAAAGAAGAAGAATTATGATAAAAACATGGCATAAAACAAAGATTTGAAGCATATAAGGGATACATGGTTGTGCATAAGCCCGTGTACTTCTCTCAAGCCATGCAATTCTAGGTATTTTGGGTTATACATGGTCTGATAGACAGTTATGTATCGGACCATGCTTCTCTTAGAACCCTAAAAATTACTATAAAAAGGCATGTTCGGAGGCAAAATAGAGGAGGAGATGGGCAGAGATATTCAGAGACTTTTAGAGGCTACTTAAGGGTTAATTTTGATCTAAAGAAGTGAAAAAACACGAAGAATTCATCGAAAGAACCTAGAGTATACAAGATCAAACCTCTACCTTACAGGAATATTTGATAGGAGATAAAAAAGGAGATTTAAAATTCATTTTTCTTTAAGTTATTGCTTGATTTTGTCTTTAATCATATGTAGCTAAATTTCTTTAATGTCTAGGTAAGATAAACCCTATATATATGCTTTAACATGTTTTGATTCTTTTATTTAATGCAATTTTTTATTGGCATATTGTGATTCGATTATGTGTCTAGTTTATGCTCTAATAGATCCGAAATATTAGATCATAATTTGATTTCATAACATAAAGGTTGAGAAATCCTAGTATGAATAGATATATTGTAATTAAAAGAAGTTTGTTGCAACCCTAGATTTCGATATACATAGTAAATTCCTTCAATTGAAATCTTTTATTTATGGTTTTAATACATTAAATTGAGTGAAACAATTTAATTAAGGTATTATATGAATGATGTAATAGCAATTTATAAAAAAATGAAACATCCAATTTATTATGCGAATTTAATCAAATATATGCAAGAAATGTTAAGTGTTATTTGATTCTAGTTATTGATCTTTATAATTTAAAACAATATTACAAAAATTTAGGTAATTAAATTAGAATAAACGAATGATTCTTAATAATTTAAATTCTTAACCCTAATAGAAATTTAATTTGATTTGTAAATTTTATCAAATTCAATTGGAAAACATTTTCAATTACCTCGTCTCCTCTAACAAAATTGAAAATAATTTTCAGTAAATTACAATAAATATAATTGAAAAAACTCCTTTTCAAAATTTAACAAGATATTTTAATCTAATTAAATAGCACCTTTCCAATCTAATTAAGAAAAAATTTTCTTAATTATAAATCTATTTCCTAATATTAAACAAAGCAAATTTCAAACTAAATAAATATTTTAAAGTTTATTAAGAAATTCATTTATAATATTTATTTATAGATTCGTTTCTCATTCAACTAGAAAATTATTCCTTAATTAATTACAAAATTATTTTAGACATATTAAAGAAGGCACATTTTTCTTAATTAACAAATAAAATATTTTCTAAATTTAGCTAAGAAAATACTGCTTTCTAATAAATTAAGAAACTTATAATTCAAATTAATAACAGAACATTTTTTAAATAAAATAAAATCCTAATTGTCTAAATTAAACATTATAATTAATTTATTTCAATTAAATTGAAATAAATAGCTTTAGCAAAATTGAACCATAATTAATTATAATTACAGGAAAATTTAAAAATTTTAATGGAGTATCAATATAATTAATAATGTTAACAAAATTAGGAAAATAACTAATTTATGTTTAAATTAAATCATAATTAAAAAAAATTAATTATAATTTGAATAATGAGTTATTGTAAGTTGAATTACTCCTAATTTAAGAACAAGTCTAAATCCTGCTTTGAAATAAGTCATTACAATAGTTTGGTTTTACTTATATTTTATTTGTTTTTATTTTTTTCTGTTTTTAGTTTATGGTTTTCTTTTATTTAATTAAATTAAATCAATCTAAATATCTCATATAACATTTATAATAAATTATCAACAAAAAACATTTTATTTTATTAAAATAAAATTTAAAAATTTTATTTTATAAATAAATTATTATTTATTTTAAATATTTTTAATTATCAAATTAAAACTTTATTTGAATTTTATATATTTTGAAGACATTTTAACTTTAATTACATTTATTAATAGTTAATAATTTAATTTAATCACAAATTTAAATAAAATAATATTATTTGTTTTTTAATTAATTAAATTTAAAACTAAATTAAATTATTCATAATGTTATTAATGTATAATATATTAAATAATTAAATAATATATATTTAATAGATAGTAAATTGGATTGTGAAAAAAAAACAGAAACAAAACACCAAAATAACTTTTTGTGACTTTCATAAATTTTGAAAAGAAAGAAACCAAAACTGAAAGCAGAAATTAAAAACTTAAGGGGGTGTTTGTTTCTAAATTTTATAATAACTAAAAAATTATTCCCTAATTAATTATAAAATTATTTTAGACATATTAAAGAAGTTACATTGTTCTTAATTAATAAATAAAATATTTTCTAAATTTAGCTAAGAAAATACCGCTTTCTAATAAATTAAGAAACTTATAATTCAAATTAATAAAAGAAAATATTTTAATAAAATAAAACCATAATTGTCTAAATAAAATATTATAATTAATTTATTTCAATGTTAGAAATAATTGATTAGACTCGTTTATATTTAAGAAAAAAATTTTCTTTATTTGGAAAAGTACTAAAGCCCTTTATTTCAATTAAATTGAAATAAATAGCTTTAGTACTTTTCCAAATAAAGAATAAATTTTTTCTTAAATATAAAGGAGTCTAATCAATTATTTCTAACCTAAATTGAAACATAATTAATTATAATTATAGAAAAAAATTTAAAATTTTGATTGAGTATCAATATAATTAATAATTTTAACAAAATTAAGAAAATAAATAATTTTTTAAATTAAATTATAATTTACAAAAACTATAAAATATAATTTAAATATTAAGTTTTTAGTTTCTCTTTTCTAATTTGGGTTTCTTCCAATTTTCAAAAATTATGAAAACCATAGAAAATGATTTTTATTTCTTGTTTCTGTTTTTATAATTTTATTTACTGTCATTTAAATATATATTATTTAATTGTTTATTAATAAAAATTATTAATAATTTAATTCAACATTATATATTTAATAAATTAAAATTAATAATCAATAAAAATTATGAATAATTTTATTTTATAATTAAATTATTTTCAATCAAATTTTAATAATTATTAATTAATATAATTAAATTTAAAATATATAAATATTCAAACAAAACTTTATCTAATAATTAAAATATATTTCAAATAAAAATTTAATTTTTAAATTATTGATTTTATGAAAATAACATATTTTTATTAATAATTTTGTTAATAAATATTATATAAGAGATTAAATAAATTTATTTAACTAAAAATAATATATCTTTAAGTTTTATCTAATATATAATTATTATTAGTGATAAAAATATAACTACATTAGCATTAACAACCAAACAAGTTTTATTTTTATTTGAAAGGAATATAGAAACAAAAAACTAAAACTAAAACTGAAAACTACAACAAAAAAATAGAAGTAGAACCAAACGAATATGTTTTTACTAAATTTGAAAACAAAAACATAAAGCAAAAAATATAAATAGAAACAAACATGCCTAAAAGAAATCTTATTCTAAACTAAAAATACCTTATTTTTAACCTAATATAACTAAATCACAGACCTAGGGTAACTTAGTCAAATTCCCAAGTACCCTTTCCTTGTCTTTACTAAACCCAATGTTTATAAAGAAGACTTAGTCATTCCCACTTATTTTAGCCATAGTCAATTAGGGCCCACATGTTGTCACTGACAGAGGTGACAACTAGGAGCCTACATCAACAGGTTAGGCTTGGGTTAACTGGGCCTCAGGCTCGATCTAGCCTCAAGTTAGGCTCAGGCTCGAGTTGTCCAAGCTTAACTCAACTCGAGACTTAATTTTTTAAGTGAAATAATGTTGTTTTGCAATTTAAGTTTTTAAAAATTAGTTAAGTTTAACTTGAGTTTAGATCACCTCTAGTCCAATTTGTCTCAGACCCTTTGTCTCAGGCTTAATTGGACTTGGACTCTACTAGGTGTGAGCCGACCTAGGCTCGACCTATTGTCATCCCCACCTTGATCGGAGACAAGCATATGCCGATGGCCATTATGAGGACAGGAGAACCATCAATGGCTTCCCCTTATGCCACTTACTTCCAAAGCTTTACGGGATACTCTCCTTTGGACAGCAACAACATCCATTGCACAACCCATATTGTTTGGTTCTCAACCATTCCTAACAACTACCATAAATAGCGCCGGTCACCGACGAGTATCAACAACGGCTGGTCATCTATGACCTGTCGAGTTTCCAAAATTCAATGACATAAAATCTCAATGACAACTACCGGTAACAACACATGCAAGATAACAACCCATAACTCAACCACAAAAAAAGGAAAAATAATCTTATCATGTGATCGGGAAGAGAGCTGGACAAAAGTTTCATAAATACCCCAATGATAAAGGCCATCTTCTACCACCTTTAACCATTGCATAACCCCTCAAAACTTACATCACAACAGAAGAAACAACACAAGACTAACCATATCAAGAACATTTTGATATTTGGGTTTCTAAAACCCAACATAGTAACTTAACCTTTTAGGTTCTAAAATGAGATGGAAATTGTTGTTTATAACAAATTCATCTCCACTGACCTATTGCATATTCGTATCATCAAATTAGGAATATAACATGTACTAATCTTGTCACTCTATTAATGTCTAGTCTTTACAAAACAATGACTATGAACAATTTAAGAATCATACATAAATGTAATATAAATTTCTTAATTATGATTACATCATGATTTCATTTGTAATGTATATATTTACTCCATAAAGTTTATCTTATACATAAAATATTTAAAAAAACATATATAAGATAAATAATATCTTTAAATAAGTGTCACATAAACTACAACAAATCAATTGACTATGAACTTAAACTAACAATATTTTCAATTGCAATCGAAAAATTATGCTCCTAAGTTTTTTATCATTATTACACTATGTAACAGACAAATAACATCTGACCTGACGAGTCTTCTTATGATATATCTCACACGGTATATTCACATTCTAAGTTCTTATAGATTAATAGGACAATCCATATTTAAAATTAACCCTTATCATCATCCCACAATAAAATAATAATACTAATAACCATAATAATAATAATAATAATAATAATAATAATAATAATATGGTGTAAATAAAACAGAGACTTGGTATGGCGGTGCTTTACAATGGAAATGGAGAATCTTTGTGAATGGAGCACTAATCATTTTTAGGATATGCAATCGAATTAAAGTGATCCACATTTGACTTCCTTTCAACAGTACGACAAATTAATTAAAAAAACTGAAACACTTGAAAGGGAATTTATGCCTTATTTATTTTTTATTATTACCCAAATTAAAGAGACATTGTCTGTTTGCAACTGCCAATAGATGAAAGTTGGCCAACTGTCCAAGGAACGGACAAGTGTTAGTTGCATCAGAATAGGATTTCCATTACTTAAAATCCCGTGCTGTGTAGTTCTATCACTTCAGTTTAGATGTTTTAAGGTTTAGAGAGTATTTGGGAAGGGTCACTTACATCAACCTCCTCTTTATATTTTTACAAAGAGATTATTTTTGTAATTTGAAGAGATTATTTTTGTAATTCGAATTTGTCATATTCTGATTACAAATGTGCAATTTTTATCGGTTGCTCTAGGCTTTTTGCTAGATATAATTATTTCATTTTATTAAATACCAAATCAAAAATGACTTTGAAGCTAAGTTTGATGGTGCTACAAATAGTTTATGAGGACAATATTCCATAGTGGTTAGTCGCTTTATTTCTACATATTTTGACAAATGGAATGGCAAGATATGACAATTTTGTGATTAGTCATAGTTTTGACACGCATAGAAGCCCTTGCAATGTCACGAGAATTTATTATCCCATTTTGACTAATAATATCCAAAGTTTCTAAACAACTATTTAATGATATAAGTATTCAATAGGTCCAAACGAAGTAGCTAGCTAGCTAGCATATTATTGCTTTGATTTGGCATAATTAAAAGGATAATTAAGATAGTGATTAGTGCCTTTAATGACTTTCCTTTTTCAAAATTTTTGTTTTAAAGAGAAAGGTAGTTTTTGTATGTCCGTATTATGAGAAGGGACCAGACAATGCAAAAGTAGAAGAGAGTTAGGATATGGTTATTTATGCTTAAGCATGTGAATCGAGGCGTATCCCACGTCAGTCCCATGTGCGCACGAATAGATTTTGGCCAAATTCTCAAAACAAACCAAATTTTCGATAAACGAAATATTAACTCAATCCAAGAAATACTAAGAGCGAGCCTGAACTTGGTTTTCACTCATAAATTACATCAAACATCCCTGTAGGATCCCATTTTGAGCTTTTCAGTTTCATGATTGACAAATTCTTTTTCAGGAAAATGGAAATTGCGTATTGATTTACTCAAGTTTTTTTCCCCTGTCAACGAGAGAAATATACGCCATGCACGAAACTTAAAAGGGGATAGATTGGATATACACTTCGATAAAGACAAATGGTACTCTTTAGAAATATATGACGCATGTACGAAAACAAATAAAACCTAACTTGCCTTTCATGGAGTAGTCGACAACTCCTTTTTGGACGACTTGGACACGTTCTCTCCACTCACGTTTTCCGTCTTTACTGGTGATGACTTTGGCTTATGTGTGTATATATAGACTGCAATTAAGTCTCAAGTTCGTTACCATATTCACAAACTAGCTAAGTTCTTAATATTTTTCCTCTCGATTAGCTTCTACATAAGTATATGTAAATGGCTACAAAGGCATTATTGCTCGTCTTCATTGTTGTCTCTGCAAATACTGTTGTGAGTTCACAGGCAAGAATTCTCCACGTCCAGGGTGATGAGCTGCAATGGAGACAGATGAATTTCCATGTCCTTGTGCATGAATTAAAGGTGGATATGGAGAAACAAAGGTCGTACTGGACCAATGCGAATGCCGATAGGGTCTCACCAGGAGGACCGGATCCTCAGCACCATCTTTAACAAATCATCTATGTCTGCATTACAGACATTCCCACCCGTCTAATTTATTTTCATTGAAAATGATGCTTTTGTAATCTAATTTACCATGAAAAGCTATGGAATTGGCGTTGGGAAAGAGTAAGCTTTTTTCTCCCCTGTTGGTCTTAAGAATCAAACCTCGCAAGTTGACCAACCAAATAAACATGAATGAATTGTGTTTTTGTCTAAAACTGCACGATGAATTTACATAAAAATCTTTACATACAACTATTTTTATTCTACTCTCAAGCAACAATGAGTACCCAAAGCTAAAATTGCTATTTGTTTGTGGGTTTTTACTTTACTTTTTGTTTTGTTTTGTTTTGTTTGAAAGAGGCCAATACAAAGAATTCAAAAAATCTAAATATAGGGCATGGATTCGTGGCTCTTAAGGAACTGCTGCGTAGGTTTAATGAGACTACTATTTGAATATAGCTTCGAAATTTCTAGTATTGCTGTAGTTGGACCAAATGGAATGTTTTCTTTGCCCTTTTTTCATTTTGTACATGAACTAACGAGACAATGGTAAGTTGAAAAAAAAAATTATTGAATTCGAAACAAGCAGAAGTTATCAATTTCATGCGTAATTTGCACTCACTTTATGTTGACAATCTACCTGCAGTACTTTTTTTTTTTTACTTAAATGAATTATAATAATAGTAAGTTGAAATTTAAAAAATAACTCCACACAAATTCCGTTAGACAAGATCATTCAATTATAGAAAAATGTAATTCGACCGATTATAATTATAGCAAGAAGTAACAATGTCAAGAAATAAATGTTGCCCTGCTCTTCAACTCCAATCTTTTAGTTTCTTATTTTCTGTGTAGTATAAGGAAAGTTTCAACTGAGTTTGATTTGCAGACTTGCTTTTTTATTGGCCTTAGTAGTCATAATCACCTTTTCTAATCCAATGAATTGTCTTTACTACCAGTTCATACTTGTCTAATCCTTGCCTCCGATGCAGCCTTTTATTCCTTTCCCTCCACAATGCATAAATGCATAAGATTAATGTAGTTTTGAAAATACTTGAGTTCTTTCCCATCCCTTTGATTTGGTTGCTAGCCCATTCCATAATCATATGCAATTCTCTAGCACGCGGTAGTTAACTTTCAACAATTGTTGTAACTTAGACCAAAGTGCTTGAAAGAAGGGGTACTGGAATAACAGATGGGAGCTAGACTTGGGCAAGTTTTGACAAAGCAAGCACACCTTATCTGGATAACTAAAGCATACATCTTTAATCCTTAAATCTTTGTCTTACTGTTAACCAAATGATGAAGGATGTGTTAAGAACTATGGACTTAGTCGGTATTAAACTATTATACTTTTTGATAACGAGTCATTAACATTTCCAAACAAGATCTTTTGGTGAATTTGAGTGATTTACCCTATAACTTGTTCACACAATTAGATTCATTTGGCTTAGCTTATTGACAAGTGCTTAATTGTTCATATTTTTAAGTTTATATTTAGTGCATTTCACCCTTTTCTTTAAGGTTTTTTCTAGTATATAATTCGTACATAATTCATTTATAGGACATAATTCACTTGTCTAGAGTAAAAGGAATGAGTTCAGACAAGTTTGGAGCAATTTAGTGTTATTTTGATGAAGTTGTAATAAAGCTACAAGAAAAGTATATGGCATAACATGCCCATGTACTTGCCAATGTATGTTTCACATAAGACAAGTTATTTTAAAGTCTCAGAGAGTTATATGGCTATGAACACGCCCTTGATTAAGAAGTATGTGTTCGTGTACTTACTTATGTACTTAAACATGATCATGTTTCATACAAGATAAATTATTTTAAAGTTTTAAACAGTTATATGAGCATAAACATGTCTGTTTACTTGCCTATTTCATATTTTAACCATGTGTTTGCTCTAAATTCAAGTATCTCATGATTTTTAAAGTACATGGCCATGAACAAGCCCATGTACATGCCTGCGTACAACCCAAAATCTAAAATTTCAAACTATAAAAGGTAAAGTAGAAAGGAAGCTTGGAAGATGTAAATAGAAGACCTAAAATGGAAGAAAGAATGAAGAGAAAGCAAGAAGACTTATTTGGAGTTAATTTCCAACAAGTTAAATTGGATTTCATGAAGATTAAAAGGGATTCGAACATGTTTCTTTTAATTTTTTTTTTTAGTTTTGATGTTATATTTGATATGATTAGGAACTAAATCCTTTATGGTACCTGGATAAGATGAACTCTGAGATAGACTTTATAGTGATTTTACTTTATAATTTATTTTTATTGAGATTTAATTATGCATTATTTATTATTCTTGAATTAATATTATTGGGATGTTAATTCATGCTTGATGTCATGCAATCGAAATTAAGAAATTCTTTGCATAAATTGATTGACCATAATTAAAAGGAGTTCCTTAAAAACCTAAAGATAGGTTAATATAACTCTTGTAAATTAAGGTCAAACATGATAGAGAAATTTATAAATCAATTATTTCAATTCTAGGATTTTTACTTTGAAAGAGAATTCGATTAATCAACCTAGGATTACTAGTTAATAGTCTTGAAAAAGATATAAGAATAATTGAGAAATTTTCACAATCCAATTAACTTTATTTTAAATTGATGTGTAAAGTTTTAATTGCATGAGAAGTTATATAAGGAACTCGAAGTCCAAGGACCATTTCTTTCATTGATAGTTTCTAAGTTTAGTATTCATTCTAGTTAATCAATTGTGTTGATTTTTCTTTGATTATTTGTTCTACTTTAAATTTGATAAAATTTCATCACCATAATTTTCTAGAATAGACAATAGAAAGACAGTTGGTACTGGTGATTATAGCTCTTGTAGAATTGATTCATACTTACTAGTGCTAGCTATAGCTGCACTGTTTGTTTGCAGTATAAAACAAATAAATCAAGTTTTTGATGTTATTTCTAGGGATTATAATATTAGGAAAACCATATTTTTATTATCTAGCCATTTTTTTCTTCTAAGTAGTTTTTGTATCTTGCATATTTATTTATTTATCCTTAAAGCTCTTTTTCAAAATCTTGTGTCTATGGATTATTTTAAGATTCGGGTATTCATCATTATAGCTACCAGATACAATGAAAGGATGGAAAAGATAGTATTCTCTCAGGACATTATAGTATGCAATTGCTTATGGCAACATTGGATTGTAACATGTATTTACAATCGAAATTCATGATACGTTGTGACATTTGGAGTGGTGGCCGCCCTAATCATGAATTTTAAACACATATAAGAACATCTAATTTCCATAAGGAATGGATTAAAAATCCCTTATAGTTTTACTTAAAATTTTGGGTGGAGCAACTATCCCAATTTTATACAAAATGATCAAGTTTCACATAGATTTCTACAACAATCGTAAGAAGAGGATCAACAACTTGAGGAGCTCCTTATGAAAGTAATTACTAACTGAGGTTACCTTCTATGAAACTAAAGAGCTATTTAACTCTTTTTACAATATAAGGCTTTTAATTGGACAATTTGTTGAACTTGTTTTGTAAGAGCAACCAGGTAGTTTATTTGAATGCACTGAACCAAATTTAAAAGAACAAGTGAATATGCAAACATTTTAGAGTGGAGAGTATTTAGAGGTTGAAGAATATTGGAAAGAATATTGATTATAAGAAGATTCATCAGTTTGGTTATGATTTGATTTAATTTGTTTAGGAAATAGTTATGAGTTTTGATGACTAATTTGATTTCAATTTAGTTTATTAATTTGGAAAATAGACACTTGATTTGTGTTATGATACTTTATGTATAATTTGTTCGTGCATTGAGCTAAAAACGAATTATTTTTGGATGTTTTCATTATCCCATATAAAAAATAAAAAAAGGAAAGTAAAGAAAAAATAGTAGTATATGACTAAACAAGCATAAATAATTTCACTCTGATGGCTTTGTAATAATAAAAAGGCCAAAGTTAAGCAATAGTGTTAGCAGCCATTCGAGATAGTGACCTAGTAGAGTAAGCCACGATATTAATGACAAAGCGATTACTCTCGTGTAAAAATATTAGGTGACTTTTTAAACAAGCTTCTAAATGCTCTTATATTGTTTCAATTTAATTTTTTTTTAAGGGGTATAAAAATGTTTAAAGGTTCCAACATCTTTTTCTCATTTATGTTCACTTCATGCATTAATTGGAATGGTGGGAATTGAGTTAAAATTTAAAGAATTGTAGATTAATTTATAATCTAGTGTAAGTAACTAAGTACTTAATATTTCAATAAAATTTGCAATTGAATGAGTAATGGAGAATCTTAATGGATATCTTCAATGTGTTTAATGTTTTGCTAAAGTTGTTTCTTATTAAATTGAGAGTAATGAAATTGTTTTGCTTGAGAACAAGTAAACATTTAACTGTGGGGGAGTTTAATAAGTGTTTAATTGTTCATATTCTTAAGTTTATATTTAATGCATTTTGTTTGTTTATTTAAGTATTTTGATTGATTTTAGTATTTAATTCGTTCATATTTCATTTTTAGGTTGTAATTCACATATTAGGAGCAAAAAGAATGAATTTGGACAAGTTTGGGGTGATTTGGAGTTGTTTTGATAAAGTTATAAAGCTGCAAGAAAATTAAATAGTTATGTACTCACCCGTATGTTTCACGCTAGACAAATTATTTTAAAGCTTTAAAGAGTTACAAGGCTATGACCATGCCTATGTTTATGAAGTACACACCTCTGTAGTTGCTAATGTAATTAAATATAATCATGTTTCATGTAAAAAAAAAGTTATTTTAAAGTTTTAGAGAGTTCTAGAAGTATAAGATTGCATGTGTTGGAGATTAACACGCTAGTGTACTTACCTGTACTCACATTTTGAGCCCATATTTTCTCTGGATTTTAGGATCTTGTTATTTTTAAAGTCCACAGGAATGAATACGCTTGTATACATCTACCACTCAAAAACCTAATTTTTAAACTATCAAAGGAAAATTTAAAAGGGAAAGTAGAAAGGAAGGACAGGAGACACTAATTAAAGACCTAGAACTGTAGAGAGAACAAAAGCAAGCAAAGGGGCTTATTTGGAGTGAGTTGCACATGTTTCTTTTAGTCTTCTATTTTTCTTTTAGCATTGATGTTACGTTCCATATGGTTAGGAACTAAATCCTTTATGATATCTGGATAAGATGAACCTTAGGATGGACCTTGTAGTAATATTATTTTATTTTAATTTATTCTTTAGTTTCATTGATATTTAATTATGTATTCTTTATTATTCTTGATTAATATTACAAATACGTTAATTCAAGTTTGATTTCATGCAATTAAGATTGAGAAATCATTTGTATGGATTGATTTAACATAATTGAAAGGAGTTGCATGCAAACCTAGAGATAGGTCTATATAATTTCAAATTTAGGTTAATTCTAGAGTTTTATTTAGAAATATATTTCAATTAATCAACCTAGGATTAGTTATTACTAGTCTTAAGAACGATATTAGCATAATTAAAGAATTTTCACTGCCTAATAAACTTTAATTTAAAATTAATGTGTGAAGTTTTAATTGTACAAGAAGTCCTAAGGAGATTCAAAATATAAGTACCATTGTCTTCATTGATTGTTTCTGATTTTAATCTTCATTCTAGTTAATCAACTATATTGATTTATTCTTAGTTTATCTTTCTACTTTTGAATTTAGTCAAATTTCTATTACCATGATTGTTATACTAGATAATAGAAAGATTGTTAATACTAGTAATTTTAGTCCTCAAAGGATTGACCCATACTTATAGTGCTAGCTAGAGCTACATCATGTGTTCGGTATATAAATTGAATCAATCACTTATAATTAGGAAGATATGCCTCAAGGATAGATAATCCCCCTAAGTTGCATCTATAATCTTCACCACTTATTAGTAAGGGATTTGAAGCCTAAGAGCATTCAAGTCTAATCTAAGGTGAAGGGGACAAATATTGCACCACTTATCAAAACAAAACTAAAGTATCCTTATGATCACCCATCAAGCTTTTGAAGGAATTGATAATATGATCACTCAACCTAGGCATTTTGATTAGCGGCTATGAATTCTCCTTACTATCTTTTAAATTCTAGAATTTTGCATCATATAGGCAGTATACATGTGTTGTTGGGTTCCGATTTTAGGATTTTATTTTTTTTTATTTTTTTTATTTTATTAAATTATCTAGTATGAAAATAAATTAGGATTTATATATTAGGAATTTTTGGAGTCTAAGAAGGTATATTTTAAATTTTATATGGTGGTATGGATTAAAAGAAGTAATTAAAAT
>JAOSBN010066309.1:0-13455 GCA_027563595.1 Erythroxylum suave | reverse complement strand
CATTTAGCAAAGCATGAATCAATCATCTTAATTTTCTCTTTTTATTTTTAATTCTGTTTTTATTTTCAAATTTAATGTACCAAATATTTATTAAACCAATTTCAAAAATTCAATGTGAAGTTGTGAACCAATAAACCAAATCAATTAACTTAACCACAACTTTCATTACCAAACAAGTGAACCAAATTCTATTTACTTTAACCAAACAAGTGAACCAAATTTTCCAATTCCCAAACATTCGATTCGGCTATAGCAATTTCATTACCAAATTGAAATACCACCCAAATCAACCACAACTTTCATTAACAAAATCAAAACCAACTCAACAAAATTCACACCTCCTCCATCCACATTTATCATAAATCCTTCAAAACCAACCCAACAAAACAATTACAGATTAACAACTCCAAATTTCCAACACTGCAACACAATCAATTAACCAGAAATCTTCACAATTTCATTCATCACAAGTCAGAAGTCACAAATCACAACAACACAAACAATTAACAGAAGCATTCTATTAAAATTTGGAAAAAAAAAACATACCCAATAAACACAATTTCACAAGCGGTTTCACTCGGGTCGAGTTGGGTCCAAATCTAGGTATTATTCCCATATCTGTTGTCGGATGATGTGCCTGTGCTCTGTGGTCATCGGATGGTGGTGATAGGTAGGGGTGGCGACAGATGGGGGAGGTGGTGACTGGCGAACCGCAACAGTGGAGGAGATGGTGACCCACGACAGGTGGAGGAGATGGTGACCCGCAATAGTGGAGGAGCAGCCAAGCACACTGGAGAGCACCACGAACGCCGAGAGTGGAGGAGAGGATGACGAGAGCTATAGAGAGACAACAAAGGAGAGGAGTCGGTGAGAGAGAGAGAGTAAAGAGAAAAATAAAAGCAGAGATGAGAGAACAGAGGTCGCCGGGGGGTAATATAAAATTTTTTTCAAAATTTTCAGATTGGTCTTCCAGAAAAAGGTTTTCACAGTACTGGCCCAGTACCATCCTATATAGCGAGTACCGGCCGGTACCAGGCAAAAACGTCTGGTATCAGCCGATACCGAAGACATTAGTACCATTTCGTTTTCCAACCGGTACGGAACGACACTCACATCTCTAAATTAGCGTAGTTGCAACTAGTAGAATGTCTTTCTTGTAGCTAAGCCTAACACAAATTCTATAGTCCTCCCCCACTAGAGTTGGGGTTTTATGTTTCTGTTATGCTCAAAATCTTTCTAGAAAGTATGCACAAGATACAATGATTTTTACCAAAATATGATGTTAACCAATCCTTGTAATTCATATTTTCATTAAAAAAATATTGAAATAGGAGTTCTATAATGTTCGTTTGGATAGCATACAAATTAAGGAGACAACTGGAATTTCCAAAAGAGAGGAGAGGAAGAGTATAGCTTATCTAGTTTCCATGGTAGTAATGGCAGTGTAGGGGTGATCCTTTACAAAAAGCTACACTCTAAGAGCTACGTACACATCGGCTTTCGCTCCTGCCTAACATTGATGAGAAGTCCTTGGCTTGGCTCATTACTCTTTTTAAAAGAATCAAGCTCCTGCAGAGCATTAACGTCTCTCTCTACGGATGAACCGGGCCTAATGTTCTTTAGGAATGTGACTTCTCAAGAGTCTTTAAAGTCCATGAACAACCTGGTCCATTCAATCCGAGGTCTTTAAAATAATGAAGCAATTGGAAAGAGAGAGAGAGAGCTTGTGTAGTTTCAACCACGGGTATGTACTACTTGATGATAAGCTGATAGAGATCTTCAACCAACCAAAAGGAATCGCATACGAGTGTTCACTATACTCTAATCCTGATATTTTATGACAAAAGAAAAGCTAAAGAAGGAAAAGTTGGTACACTTTTAGTTGATAATAGATCTGTGGGTTGAGCTTGAGTTAGCTCCATGGGATATGACAAATAAAATGTTCATCTGGTTATTAAAGAGACTCAATATTTCATTTCAAGTAAATGTTTGTTTTCTAAATAACATGCCTCCCTTACCAGGATAGATCTAATTTCAAAGCAAAACTTCAAGCTAAACTAGGTTATGAGAAGGGCGTTGACTGGCAAGAAGTTGTAAGCTACATCACAGTTGTTGATTTATCTTGTTATTAGTTGAAACAAAAGATGGAGTAATGTGTAAAAAGCTCAGACGACTCGGAGCTTAGAAACCCAGGTTAGGTTTCTTAAACTTCCTCGACCCATGCCCTCGTATGTTGAACTAAAGCCTGAGTCGAGCGTCAATGGGCCTAATAATAACTTTAAGGCTGCCTAAAATTGGTTTACGGACGATGTATCCTTTCTCGTTGCTTTTGTTTTGATAGCGCTCGGAGGTGCAAAGAGGTTTTAAGTCTCATTATTTAATATGAAATCTCGAGTTTGATTTTGTTCAACCGTCGTTTACTTTATTAAATACTTATTTAAAATGTATAATTTATAGAATAATGTGTGCATATAAAGTTTTATACTTAAAGAAATTGTGACTATAGAAGAAGTTCAAATTTATTGATAAGCTTAAGCTTAGATAAAGAAAATCTGGGTTTTATTGAGAATAATGAAATTCCTAAAAGTAGAATGTGATTCTGCAACAAATTATACAGCAAGACAAGGTCGAAAATGTTGATTACCGATCCCAAATCACAATGTCTGAGAGTATACAAATTGTAAACCAATTACACATGCTCTAATTGGGTGGCATCCATATCTGTCCTTGAAAAGCTAGTATTGATACTGACCCCTTTGAAAGTACCATCTCATCTCTCCGTCTTTATTCTTTTTGGCTGTCACTGGAGATCAGTATGGTGATCAAAGACCACTTCTAGAGCGTACTTCCACTCTGTGCTCTGCACCACACGAGTGCTTAAAAAGAAAAATATAAAAAACACTACAGCACAATCTCAATCAAAAGCTTATCTTTGTAGTTTAATTGTAAGGTTTCCTGTTTGATTATTGCCATATATTTTCAATTTCAGTGAAAAATATGTTCCCACAACCAATAGTTTTATTCAAGAAAAAAATTCATACATGTTAATATTAAAATTCTCTTACTAATAAGTCGCAAGTGTGTATCAATTAAATTAAAGACTAAAAGATCATTAGTAGAATGTATTTAGTAACTCCACCACTTGGCCATCCCATCCCATCCCACCCGATGTCAAATGTCTCATCAGTATGACCGAGTCTGACTTGATATATAAGCTTAATTCTACTTATATTTATTTTATTTGCCCAAAATGATTGAAAAACTTATCATCATATTTAAATAGCTATTACCCATTACAGCTGGCTCTCTCAATATCAAATTGACTTTTGTATGCACCCCACCAAATAGTAGCGAGCACCATCATAATCCCGAAGGACTCATTCCCCACCATCTTTGGAGTTGTAGGAACTAGGAACCCACACTTTTAATTCTCTAAGCTACTCCGAAACCACTTTTTCCAGGTAATAAACACCCACTTTCTTCTGTGCCTCATCAAATGTCTAGTGTACGCATCAATATATGCTACCGTCAACTCTATTATTATTGAAGTCGAAGAAAGTCACGCACGAGTCTGATGAACTTCGAAAGCTGTCATCAATACAGAAAAAAGGAGATCTCTCAAGAAAACTCTTGCTGAAATAATCATCAAGTATATGGGACGGGTACATGAGATTCTTGACGACCTCTAGGGAAATTGGTCACGGTCGTCATTAATGACTCCATATTAACCAATCCACGTAAACGTTGTGCCGGTACTTGCATGATTGCTACGTACACCCAATCAAATGATCTAGGCCTTCCTCACACCTATATTTCAATATAACACTCAAGGACAGATTGTTGAATGAGAAGAACAAAAGGGGTGCTTTTAAAAACTTTCGATAAGTTAAATACATGTAAGGCTAGTAAAAGACCTGAAACATTTATAGTGTTCAGGAAAAGTGGCGAGCATATCTAGATTGATAAAAATGTACATGCAACGTCAAGATTGATGGTATACTAGTGTATATTAGTTTTCATATTAAAGGTCTTAGACAACTTTGTTGGGTAATTTATAGAACATGCTAACCAGATTGTCGATTGTTACTGTATTTGTTATGTTAAACAATATACTACCAAAAGAGATCAGAGGGGCGTAGATAGAGTCAGAGAAAAAGAAGTAAGAAACAAGAATGAACAATAATAAGGCGAAACGTTCTAAAATTGAAAAGGGAAACTCGGACAATCTTGCTCTCGATGGACATTAAGCCAAAAAAGTTCGAATACGTAGTCAAGAGGAAGACTCTCCACCACATGGAAAATTGTCTTACAGTGCTACAATAATAGGCGATAAGCTAATGGACAACAAGGAGACGGTGCTGGCCTGGCCATATGAGGAACCGATTGACATTGAGGAAGGCAATATGATACCCATCCAAGGAGCATCAGGTGGAGGTATTGAACTATTCCATAACTTCAAATCGCGACTGGATAAACAGTGGGAAAAAGCAGTCATAGTGAAAATGATTGGCAGACATGTGGGTTATAAAATGTTTTGCTCTTGTTTGAAAATCATGTGAAAACCGCATGGTCCCATGAAAGTGGTTGGTCTGAATCATGACTTTTTCCTTGTTAATTTCATAGAAGACGTAGACTTCTTCAATGCACTAACTAATGGACCCTAGATAATTCTCGGTCATGCTATGTCTGCTCAACACTAGACTCCTAAATTTTGGGCGTGGGAAGGCAAACTTACAAGGACGGTGGTCTAGATCTGATTCCCAGAATTGCCTATTGCTAGATATCATCCAAAGATTCTCACAACATAGGGTAATTTAGTTGGCTAGACAATTAAGATAGATGAAACTACTAAACTTACTCAAAAGGGAAATTTTGCCTGAATTGCTGTGGATATTGACCTCAGGCTTCCGCTTCGATCGAAAGTGGAAATAATATGGAAACATTACTGCTAGCCTATGAGGGTCTGCCACAAATTCGTTTCCAATGCGGAATTGTGGGTCATAAAGCTGGCACCGCTCATCTCGAACAACCACCCAGATTGACCATCAACAACCATCGCAACATCATGCAACAGACAATCCGATGATGGAAGGAAGACAGAACAAAGACTCAAAAGAGCCGTTGAAGGAAAAGACAAGAGACACATACAGACCATGGATACAGGTCCAACGGAAACCTCAACGTGCATCGCAAAGATCTCAGCTCCAGAATACAACACACTACCTAAGAGATGTCCATCAAGTGAGAGGCTCTCGCTTTTTAGTGCTGACAAACTCTGAAATTTTGGGTGGTTTTACTGAACAACCGCCTATGTCACTCTTAACTGGAGCTTTAACAAGGATATTACAAAGGGTACCGTCAGAATTCAATGTGGAGTTAGGTAGAACTAAGACTAATGGGCTACATAATAACACACATGGCTCAAGACTAAAGAATAAGGCTGGGAGTACGGGGACTTTAGTGGCCCAAAAAGAGAAGGGCGTATTGGCAGGGCTACCCACCAAACCATTTGAAAAAGGACTAGATAAATGCATCAAAATCCAACCCCTAAACCGATCCACGGAGAATCATAAGGCAATCCAAATTAGCTCGTATGCTGATATCCTCTACGATAGTCAAGGGTTAGAAAATTGGTTGGGGGGAGACAGAGTACTCCATCGATGGCATTATAGACCTCGAGGATCCTTAGATTCTAAGTAAAAATCAATGAACTCTCTCACCGTCCAAACCCCCTGATCCCAGGGAAGACGACACAAGGATGGAGGACAATTCTATACAGGATCACCGAAGATGGTTGTGTAGAAAACTAGGAGATCCCTTCGGCCTAGGGGAGTGCTCTATATTACTCAGATTAGCTTTTATGTTGGTTCTTATTTGGAACTGTCAAGGGCTGGAGGAGCTAAATTTCTCCCTATATTGCAGAATTAGATAAAATCTACAAATCAAGGTTGTTGGTGTTAGTTGAAACCCGAATCAATGGCGAGAGAGCGCAAGATGTTGTTTGTAATTTGGGTTTGATAATACTTTTTAAGTCCAGGCTTATGGCTTTGCTGGAGGCATTTTGTTGACCTCGAGTCTCAGTTCCCATTTGCTGGTGACAAGGTGCAAAAAATTTAGTACTTTTAAATTAAAAATAATCATAAATAAATTAATATGAAAATAAAAGAATTAAATTCCTTGGTAGGAGAAAAACAATACGCAACCAATTTAATCAAAATAGCCTAGAATCAATTGAAGGCGTTAGAAGAAAAATTAACAATTGAATTTAACAAATAAAAATAAATAAATAAAATGCAGAAGAGCCATAGTCATGGCGTGACAATTTCGCATGCTCATGAGAGTATACAAGAAAAGAAAATTCAAGCAAGAGTCATGGGCGTGACACTTGACTCTCAACTCTCACTCACGCTCGTGAGAGAAAAAAATACAAATGAGTCTCAAGCTGGTAAGACAAGGGTGTTGCGATTGAGCTTGTGCACGATCACGACAATTTGTGAACAGTAGCAAAAAATGGGGTTCATCACGATCGTGTTTTTTTTTTAGGGATTATCGCAATCGTGCAAGTACATCCCTATCACGCATACTAACTTAAAATTTTCATAACTTTCAATCTAGAAGTCCAAAAATTATAAACTTTATATCATTGTAAAGCTAAGAGAAAGATCTACAACTTTTATAAAGAATTTTGTCTAATTTGGCCTATATCAATATAGTTTAATTGTTTAAGTAAAGAATACCATTTTTGTCAAAAATTGTACTACTTTCTATACCAATACCAACGATGTTATCTTATAAAGGCCATATCGTTTGCGTCCAAAGTCCAAAATTTTCAATTTTAATACCATTAGAAAGCTAAGAGAATAATCTACAAATTTTATGAAGATCACTTAACTTAATTCTGCCTAGAAATATATAGTTTATTCCTTGAAGTTTCAGATCACATTTTATCCTTATTTTCCTCTCTTCTTCCCAGTATCAATATATATATCAATTATCTATAACCAAGAGACCCAAATCCAACATTTAAATTCATACATATAAAACTCGCCCTTTTTAACAATTTACTTAAAGGAAACATCATCACACAGCCAATAAACTCATTCCCAACCATAATGACAACTTAATAGAAAAGAAAAATTTTGCACATATATATCAGAGAATCTCTGCAACTTCCACTATCATCTTTCAACAAAACAGAGTTGGTTCACATCTTCATACTTCATACCAGAAGTCACACCAGTATCATAATTATAAAATACAATCAGAAATGTTTGTGCTGATATGCTTCTAAAGTTACCAAAAATGATCCAAACTAACTTAGTTACAAAAAAAATTCTTGTGGTTGCTAAACTTTGCAATGACTCACTAGTGATCTGCTTTCTCTTCACCAAAGGAGTAAAAAAATTTTGTCGGGTTAGCTGGAAAGCTCAGTGGCTAATATGTTTATAGCCAGTGATAACGAACCATACACAAATCAAGCACATATATATAAATATATATAGCATTTTTTTAATTTCAACATATCACAACATTCACATTCTAAATTTGATAATTTTACATAAACATGGATACTTCATCTCAAAAATCAGATCAAAAAATCAATTTATAATCAAACCATGAAACTTAATTATGCTTTATTTTAGGATATATGTTATATATATAAGTAATTATTTTGGCATTATTTATTAATTGGACAAATAAGATATTAATTGGATAATAACTTGGATTCAAAAGCTATATGGATAATCTTCTAGTTGAAAAAGAATCCTATCTTGGATTGAATTCTATTATGGTGTTGATAATTAAACAGTGCTACTGCAAGTTCGTGTGAATTTAGTGGATAGAAGAAAATAAAGGTTGCATGTCTGAACTGGGATGTCGTGGCTGCATGGTTGTAGTAGGACTCTATTTGCTTGTATGGATTGTGCACATCTTTTGTCAATAACCCAAGTTTATCTTTGTGGCGTAAAGGAATAGAGTGTTTGCGTTAGTTGTTGATTGAGAAAAACACACGGAGGCAATCTTATACATGTGTGTTAATAGTAAAAGAAGAACGTGAGTTGATTGGGTATGTGTGAATTTGTCCATTGAACAAACACTGCAGTAATTATGCATATCTTTTGAGAGAGCTAAATAATGTATGTGGAGCGAGACATGGTACGGTGAAGATCTATGGAGCAGTGGGTTAACGTTTTACTTTTTCCAGACATTTTCATCTGTTTTCTATACTTGATAGCTTGGGTTTGTGCGTGAAAAATATACATGGTGTGTAGAGTATGTCATATGGTTTAATTGATGTTGTTGAAGTTAGGATGGATTGTTTTAAATTGAAGGATTATTTCGAGAAGCTGAAACTATAGGGAAGTCTTTCTTTTATCTCAAGCATATTGTCGTTCAGTTATTAGTTGATTAAGTACTTGAGTTATTATTAATTGTTGTTTAAGTGAAAGTAGTTAGTAAAATCCTCTGACGAGGTTAATACGAGTCGGTCGTATTATTGGGTATGAAAATCTTTCACGGGAAGTGAGGTTGAGAGATAGTGTCAAGGGTTAAGTAGTGTCAGATTAGTAAAGCCTTGGGTAAATCTATTGTACTTTGATGAAAGTGATTAAGCTTGGTGAGGGTCCTGTAGACGTAGGTAAGGAGTGTTGAGCTATGTTACCTAATTTATGGTGTTCTTGTTATTTCGTTTTTGCTTGATTCTATTTTGTTCGTGCCAAAGAACTTTACGGAAAGTTTGTGAAACATTTAACTCATTTGGTTTTTCAATTGGTATCAGAGCAGGTCGCCGTTTCAGAACTTGTTAGCAAGTTGGTGCAGATCTTAGTTTTGCGAACATGGTTATAAGAGAATGAGCATCAATTATTAGGCCACCGTTATTGGATGATTCCAATTATCCTGCATGGAAATCACGGATGAAGGTCTTTATTCAGGCACAGGGAATAAGAGCATGGAACTCGGTGTTATGCATTCGATGATTACTAATGAAAAAGGGGAGACAGTTCGTAAAGATCCGGCTGAATGGACAAGAGCCAAAGAAGAGAGGGCACTTGAAAACTCACAAGCAATGCATAAGATTTTTAATGCTACTGATGAATGACGTTTCTTAATGATATCAGCTTGTGGATCGGAGAAAGAAGCGTGGGATGCTTTGCAAACTGTTCATGAAGAGTCCAATCTGTTATAGCATCAAAATTACAGATGTTAGCTATAAGGTTTGAAGAACTGAAGATGGATGAAAATGAAACCATTGGGGACTTTCATGAAAGATTGCAAGATATAGCAAATCAGGCACATCAGCTAGGAAAGAAACATTCCGATTAGAAACTTATCAAGAAGACGTTGAGATCACTGCCTCCAAGATTTATTCCAAAAATTATAGCAATAGAGGAAGCCCACGACATGAATGATCTGTCATTGGAGAAGGTAATCTGAATTCTTACAAATTTCAAAATGAATCTTTTAAGGGGTAAGCAAGAAAAAAGCAAATGATTGGTATTAAAACTTCAAAGGGTGAATGTAAGGTGAAGAAAATCAAATGTCATGAATGTCAAGGCTTGGGGCACGTTCAAGCCGAATGTGCTAATACTTTGAAGAAGAGAAAAGGAAAATCCTTTACTAGCACATGGAGTAAGAATGAATCCGAAAGTGAATATAGTAGTGAAGAAGGAATCGCTAATTGTGATGCGTTAGTTGCTTTACATAGCAAAAGCCCAGTTACTTGTTTACCAGTAACCGAGAAGGAAATAACTGAAGACGAAAAATTGAGTAAATCAAGAAATTTTGGGAAAAACTCATACGATTCAGCTCAAATCTTGATCTCAGATTATGACAGTGATGAAAGTGGGTCAAGTGATAAAAAGCAAAACATTGACAAGGCCTAGGAATTAATGTACAAAAAATGGGTGAAAATATATAGAAAGAATGAAATATTGAAGGAGCAGAATCTCTCCATTAAGAACACCATTCAAGATTTTGAGAAGAAATTATTGTCTACATTAGATGAGCTTGGTGATACTAGAATGAAATTAGTAAGTATCATAAAGGGATTGAGAATGTTAAATGGAGGCACAAAAAAACTAGAAAAGTTATTGGAAAATAGTAAGGTTCAAGGAGATCTTGAACGCATTGGCTATAAGGGTGAGTGCTCTAAAGTGAATGAGGAGGAAAATAATATGTCCAGATCCGTCTGAGAAGAAGAAACATCGAGAAAGAATCGAAGATTTGTACCCATGTGTCATTTTTGTGGAGTTTTCGGGCATATAAGGCCAAGATGCTACAAGATGTTACAAATGATGTTTTAAAGGGGTCAAAATCGAAAATCTAGACACTCTCCATTAGATTTCCAACAACAATCCATGGTACTGAAGCACACTTGGATTAGAAAGGATCAAGTACAAGCAACAAAACGTAGTGAAGGAAAAATAAGAAATTGTACAGATTCACAATTAGTTACTATTTGTAAAGTAATTAGTCAAATAGATGACAAGTCAGTTACTTGTGAAGAAGAAACGATGACAAAGATAATATGACGAAGAAAAACACCAAGATTGAATTTCTTCGAGGGGCATAGGGACTGTGTACTTTAGTTTTTGACATATTTTTTGTGTTTTTTAAAAAGAAACAAAACGTTAAAAAAAGAAAAAAAAAAGTAAAGTAAAGAAAAAAAGAGATATTCTTTAGTTTTTCTTTAATTTTTATGTTGACATTATCATTCCATCTTTTTAGTAATTTGCATTGTGTTTTTTCTATTTTGATCCACCAAAGATGCTTCAACTCTCTCATCAATATGGGTCTCTCTCTCAGGTATCTCTCTCTCTTTCAGACATATCTCTTAATGTTTTAAATGGTGGTAATTTGTCTTCTTAACATGCTTATGATTCTTCCACTGCACCTATTATTGATTATTATGATTATGTGTCTTAATACTATTTTGTCCCAAAAGGGAGACATTAGATTGTTTATGGTGAATGTTCCATTCAGGGGGAGATTTTAAGGTATATATGTGACTATTCGTCATGCTTTTTGACATCTTTTTGTCCCAAGGAGGAGACATTTGGATGATTGGAAGGACTTGATGTTTGATTAAGGGGGAGTATTTGTCATATGAATTGTGAATTTGATACTTATATGTCCAACTATGTTATTTAGGGGGAGTTTAATATTTGTGATAAACAATCCCAAAAAGGGGGAGATTGTTAGAATATATGTTACATATCTAAGTAATTATTTTGGCATTATCTATTAATTCGACATATAAGATATTAATTGGATAATGAATTGGATTCAAAAGCTATATGGATAATCTTCTAGTTGAAAAAGAATCCTATCTTGGATTGAAGTCTATTATCATGTTGGTAATTAAACTGTGCTACTGTAAGTTCATGTGAATTTGGTGGATAGAAGCAAATAAAGGGTTGCGTGTTTGAACTGGGATGTCGTGGTTGCATGGTTATAGTAGGACTCTATTTGCTTGTGTGGATTGTGCACATCTTTTATCAATAACCGAAGTTTATCTTTATGGTGTAAGGGAACAAAGTTCTTGCATTAGTTGTTGATTAAGAAAAACACACGGCGGCAATCTTACATATGTGTGTTAATAGCTGAACAAAAGAACAACGTGAGTTGATTAGGTATGTGTGAATTTGTCCATTGAACAAATATTGCAGTAATTACGCGTGTCTTGTGAGAGAGCTGAACAACGTATATAGAGTGAGACATGCTACGGTGAAAAGTATGTTGTCTACGGAGCAGTGGGTTAACGTGTTACTTTTACTAGATGTCTTCATCTATTTTCTACACTTGATAGCTTGGGTTTGTGCGTGAAAAATATACATGGTGTGTAGAGTATGCCATATGGTTTAATTGAAGTTGTTTAAGTTAGGATGGATTGTTTTAAATTGAAGGATTATTTCGAGAAGCTGAAACTATAGGGAAGTCTTTCTTTTATCTCAAGTATAATGTCATTCAGTTCTTAGTTGATTAAGTACTTGAGTTATTTTTTATTAATTGTTGTTTGAGTGAAAGTAGTTAGTAAAATCCTATGACAAGGTTAATATGAGTCGGTCGTATTATTAGGTGTGAAAATCTTTCACGAGAAGTGAGGTTAAGAGATAGTGTTAAGGGTTTAGTGGTGTCAGCTTAATAAAGCCTTGGGTAAATCTATTGTACTTTGGTGAAAGTGATTAAGCTGGGTGAGGGCCCCACAGACGTAGGGAAGGAGTGCTGAACTACGTTACCAAATTTCTGGTGTTCTTGTTATTTCATTTTTGCTTAATTTTATTTTATTCGTGCCAAAGAAGTTTACAGAAAGTTTGTGAAATAGTTAACTCATTTGGTTTTTCACTTTATACTCAACAATTCAAGATACAATGCACAAGCATAATGACTCGAGAGAATCCCACAAAATGAAATGGAAAAACTAACGTTTACACTATGAATAAAATGATTCCATCTTTCGGAGCTCATATGCCACAAGTGGGCAACCAGGAGAAAGCTTTAAGTCGACATATATGTGACAAACGAAATGGTATCTCTCTTGCCCACATAAGCAGATTTTCTGATGCATACATATTTCATGTCATATTCAAATTTTTAATGCTTCTTAATTTCTTTCTGCTTCCTTTATCAGTACAACGGTAGAAATTCTTACAAAACAACATAATTTATATTCACAGGACATTTTCCCCACATTCACAACAACTAAAACAAGCATTTTAATACACATACAATCAAATAATTGCAGCTCATCATCATAAAACTATAAACATATTATCCACCTATTTACTTGATATTTCTAAGATCAAGTTTCTCTCTCCTCTTGTTCTTACCTTCGATGATCTTGGTTCCCTATGAACAAATATTATTTTCATTTAATCATCATACACGAATAAAGCTTCCATAAGCTTAAATATTCATGAATGTGCTTAAACTTAATCTATTCTTGATTTATCTAACTAGAAAAACTAGGATCTAGTTAAGGTTTATAAAAATCTTAAAAAATTATTCTCTTGTTCTTCTTCTTTCTTCATCTTTAGCACATAAAAAGTTACTTTCACTAGTTCCTTCCTCTACTAAAGCAAGAAGAAAAGTTAGGAAATACTTAAAATATTTTCAACGGAACCCTTTTCTTTCTTCTTCTTTCTCCTTACTCTTTCCTTTTTCTTTCTCCTTGCTTCGGTTTTCACCTTCTCTCCTTCTAGTTTCTTTTATAACTTTCTCTCTTTTTCTTCCTTAACACTGACGACTCTCTTATAGTTTCTTGTCTTATTAGTTTAAGACAAATTTTAACTTTCCTATCTTACCCTTCCTTATACAATTTAATGTTAAGTCAGAATTTTTGACTTCACGTATAAAGTGATTTTGATGACAAACAAAAATAAGACAGAATGAAAAGCAGATGACATTAACAAATATGAAAAACAGAAGGAAGCTGCGAAGTAATAAAAAGCAGAC
>JAOSBN010066298.1:0-13455 GCA_027563595.1 Erythroxylum suave | reverse complement strand
AAAAGATATATATACAAATGCACATGTGAATCCATTTTATCTTTCTTTGTTGTGGTTGAGCGCCTATTTACTATCTCGTATCTGTTGTAGATATCGGGCTCATTTCATTTACTGTCCCATATCCGTTGTGGATACCAAGCTCATTAATAACTGAGTCTGTGGCTCTTTGTGCACAATGCTAAGCTTAAAGCTCTTTTTCACGTTGGTGACTCTTGTCACAACTCCTTTATCTAATCATGCATTTCAATGTGATGCATCATTCCTTATGTCATGTTTCATTACCTTTCATTCTTGTGTACTTTTGTCACATGTATCAAATTCATCAGATCTAAGTCCAATAATTGACATTCAATTGTTCACATATTTCATATTCCTTTAGGCATTTCACATTTATTCCAACATTTCACATTTAATTATTCTCACATTTCATATTCAACATACAGATCAGATAAAAACAAATAATTTAGTTTACACATCTTGGTTAACTCACAATACACTCCAGATAAGCTATTGCCTTGATGATCTGGTAATGTCTAGATGTTGATGATCAACTCGCTTATCTATATTTATGCAATACAAACATATTTCACACATCATTAAGTTTTCAATCATATGATTATTCAATCATTCACATGTATACATATCGTGTTTCAATGCATGCTCAATTGACCTTCCAGGTATGTATTAATATACAAAGATCTTGACTGTACTTATACGCTTTTAGATCATTCAAACTTTATAACTTATATAATGCCATTTTGCAATTAGGATTATGCCTTAAGTAAGCTTGATTTATTCATCAACCATATACATTCATATAATTATCCAATTCTCACTCACAATTGCTTCATGTTCTACAATGTTAATTCATTTATATCTAATACACATTACTCATATCCTTTGAATCATATTTGCACTCATAAGAACATCTTAATTCCTTTAACAACTCATAATTTCCGGATTTCAATATATTGATATCAAAACAATCCATTCCTTAAGTTATGACATCAATTAACAACCTAAACTTATCAAACCCTTAACCAATGAATCAAGCAACAATTTAGGTTCATTTCAAACCTCAATCAAGTCTAAATACACCAATATAAAGTGGCCTATCCTTATGTGGTTAAACAATTACAAAAAACAGAAGTTTTTCATTTCAAAGCATTGCCTACGATTATGGAGGACCTTCCCACGATCGTGGGATGAGTGCTCTAAACGTGCATTATCTAATTTCCCTCAATTGTCCACAAAATTTCACTTACTTTAAAGCACAACTAACACTTGCATTTTTTTTCCAGATTACATGTCCTTAAAAGCTACCTCAATTCATATCAATATGACTTCCATTTTGGTTACATTAAAGCTCTCTAAATTCTATTCATTTATGTCAGGAACAATCATTCTTACACATACACTGACATACCTCAATTCCTCATCAATTTCATCTCAATTTCTAACTCAAAATCATTCATTTAATAGCTTATAAAATATTGTTTTTTATGCATGTTAAACAAAACAGAAACTACCATTCATGCACGATTTTCCCAGCACACATTTAACACCAATACTTCAATCAATCAATCCCCAATTCAGTCACATTTCACTTACTTGATCAGCTCAATTGCCTCTTTAATTATCAAGCTAACCTAGCCTTCCATGCATGCAAGATCATCTTAAATACAAGGTGGTAATGGACAAAACTTAGGTAGAAGTTGAAAGTTGTGAGGAAGAAGTGAGTTCTCAGTGGTAAAAGGGATGAATCACAATAGAAACAATGAAGAAGATGTTTTCGCATTAGTTTACATTATTAAGTGCAATGTGTCTATGTAATACAATGACACTTGTCATGTTTGCATGCAAGCCACTTATCTTGACCTTATCCTGCCAAATGTCACCAAGATCCTAGGCATTTGTCACTTAATCTCTAAGACATTTTTCATTCATTCTCTAAGCCATTTGTCACTCTATTCTACTGCCATGTGTCACTTATTTCATAGGTCTAGTCATCCTAATTTTTTGCATATCAACTTGTCTTACCACTTGACTTTTTTCCTAGCTAGATGTACATGTTAATTCATCAATCTCTTAATTGTAAAAATTAGTTCCAAGTTACCAATTATAATCCAACAATTCTTGTCATTGGTAACCCAAAGTACAAGACATTGGAAATGCAAATTCATGTCACATTCATTTTAGTTTCATGCCGTGGAATATGTCAATTGAGTGCAATTTTTCTAAGTCACAATTCATGTGTGTATGCTAATATTATGCATTTGAATACATTTATAAAATCATGTCATAAATGTACCAAATTCATTCTATATGATGCCACTTATATGACTCAGTATTTTAACATTTTAAATCCTTCAACAATTTGAGAGACGGATACTACCACTAACACTGACTAGGATGTGCATGCAAATGGTGAACATATCACTTCACCATTGTAGAGGCATAATCAAGGATGTACCTATCAAGGTTGATAAATTCACCTTTCTAACTGATTTTACCATCCTGGAAATAGATGAAGATTAAAAAATACCCATTATACTTGGGTAACCATTCTTAGCAACTGCCAAGTCACTTATAGATGTTAAAAGAGGTAAGTTAATTCTAAGAGTGGGAGACAAGAGGATTACATTTAGAGTCTCTAAAGTTAAGGAAAATGCTTTTTAAATTGTGGATACTATCAAAATAAAGAAAACTTGTGATAGGGTTTTGCAAAGTTTTACTCACAAGGACCCACTCGAGAAGCCACGTATTTAAAAGAATAATCAAAAGAAGAAAATGAGGAAGAAAGGTGATAAAAAACACAGTCAGGTAGCTTACTTATAGGTTATAAAACCTGTAGTTAAGCCATAATCATATGAATCATTTGAACCACTTTGAGCAAAGGAATTACATTGAGCTAAAGAAATTAACAAAGTGCTTCTTGGGAGGCAGTTCAAGATTCAGGATTTTCTTTTGTTATATTACTTTTGTATTTTTATTTCATTTTTATTGTTTGATTGTTTGCAATTATGTTATTCTATCTATTTCCTTTATTTCTTTTTATCCTTTTGTTTTCTTTTATTTTTGCAAGGTTAAGTTAACATTGGATGAATCAACTTCAAGAAATCTCCATAATAAGGAAAGTACGAAACATCCCTCTCATTTGCATATTTAATTGTATTATGCAAATTGAGGACAGTGGCCATTTTTAAGTGTGGTTATGGGTTGGTTGAATTATGAATTTTTAACTGAATTCTTTAAGTTTATTATAATCCTAATTATAGGTTTTATTAATTGATATCTTAAATTAATTGAGATCTGTCAATGAATACTATACGTTGTTGTTGAATATTGATTTGAATTGGTGTGTAAGAAGATGATGGTTATAATGAAATTAGTTTTCTAAGTCATATTTATCATAATTATTGAAAATTTTAAGTTGAATAAAATTTGCATATTATTTACACACATATACCGATTGTTTTTTGTGAGCTTTCAAGCCAAAAGAGAAAACATTTAAATTTTTTAAAGCTCTCGTTATTCTTCATATGTGTGATTTCATGTATAATAGGAGAATTCTAGGACTTACTTTATTATGCATGTTGAAACCATATTTGTGGAAATTAGAAGCATCAATACAGTAAAGGCAATTATATTAACCAACTTGTTTTAACCTATTTTGTTGATTGATTGAAACCTTGAAGGTTATTTATTTTATTTATTTATTAGGACTTGAAATTTATAAATGGTCCAATATTTCTGAATTGTCGTATTGAATGTTTATTGTGGAAAAAATTATGGTACCAATAGAGTTGTACTGAAAGAATCTATGTGTTTTTTGTAACCAAGTCCTGTAATGTATCGATGAGTAAATTTCCTTCACTTTTTAACCCCATTCAAACCTTGCCTAAGCTCCATTACAACCAATACAAAGACCTTTTGATTTTTGTTTCTAGTTTGTACATAAGTGGTAGAGATGTGATTTTATTGCAAGCTTATGGTAAGAATTTTTCTATGCATTGATTGAGGGACTTGACACTTTTCAGCGTAAACACTTGAGCACACTGAGTGAAATCTTAGTAAGGGTGTAAAGATGTATACTTCTGATTTCAATACGATTATTAATGTGATTATTATTAAGATTGCTTAGGAAGATAATTTTATGACAACTTGATTCTAACTGCATATTAATGTGATTCAGTGGGATATAATGATGTATAGTATGAATGAATATGTAGAGATTGATGATGGATTAATGTTGTAACATTTTTAATTTTGATTATAGTTTGCTTGAGGACAAGTAAAAACTTAAGTGTGGGAATATTGGATAGATGGTTAATTGAATATATTTTTACCATATATTCAATGTATTCTTGCTTGATATTTTTGGTATTTAATGTTCTTCAAATGTGTTTATAGGTGATAATTGACTTCACGGACTTAAAGAAGAAGAATTCAGATGAAAACGTGGCACAAAATAAAAAATCCGCTTTCTGGAAAGAGTGCACAACCATGAACTTTGGCATGCCTATGAATTTTTAAGATCCTAGGCACATTCTAATTATTCACGTTCCGATGCACGACTGTGCACATAAACATGCATAACCTAACAATCTAGTTTTTCATATAAATTTTGACGTTTCAGGGACAAATGAGAGTAGGAAGTGGTTGGCATTGTTTTGAGAAAGTAAAAGGTGATTCTAGAGGTGATTTGGAGCTTAAGGAGTGGAAGGCATAGGATTTTTATTAACAAATCCTTCAGAACATAAGATTAGACATCTATACTATAGAATACGTGATAAAGAATAATCATAGAGATTTTGAATTATCATTTCAATGTTTTCTATTCCATTTTCTATTTATATGGATATGATTTCATGTTCGCCAAAAATTTTCTATTAGTATCTAGGTCAGATCAAACCTAGTTGAATACTTTGACATGTTTTGATTCTTTTATGAATGCAATTGTGTTTGTTGATTATTGAGATCCAATTATCCATTTCTTTTATTGTATATTAATATGATTTTCAGACTTTAATTTGATTTCATACTTAGAAATTGAGAAATCCTATTTTTGAATAGATCTATAATAATTAGAAATAATTTATCACAATCTTAGAGATAGGACGACATAAATCATTTGGATTAGGGTTAAACCTAATAGAGGAATTCAAAATATGGTAACATTCAGTTAGAGACCTAGGCTCAAGGTCAGCTACTAGCATACCTTAGGAATCTCCACGGTCCAATTAATTAAAACATAATTGTATTGTAAATAATCAATTAGTTATTTAAAGCCTAGGTATTAATTATCTGATAATTGTCACCAGTTTTTTGCTCTAAATCATGTTGCTTGTTTACTTTAGTTGTTAGGTTAGATAATAGAATAATAGTAATTACTAGTACTTATGATATTTGTGGCATTGACTCGTACTTGCCAGTACTAGCTACAACTACACTGTGTTAAATTTAGGCTACTCATGAAATAGTCAAATTAGCATTCCAAGATCTATTACATTTAATTGTGATACAAAATTATCGAGTCACTTTTGGAGGACTTTATGGGGTGTGTTTGATTATTCTCTTAAATATAGTAACACTTCTCACCCATAAACTGATGGGCTAAAAAAAGGTGAATAGAATATTGGGTAATTTGGTGAGATACATATTTCATAATAAGGCAAAGAATTAGGATTTTCATATTGCTTAAGTCAAATTTGCCTATAATAATGCTATCATCATTCCATTAGTTATTTTCCATTTTCTGTGGTTATACTAAGGTAATTATTCACACTATTGACCTTGTTAAATTGCTTGAAGATACTAATTTCAATATAAGTGCTGAAAAGTTAGCCAAATAAGCATAAAAAGTTTAAGTGGAGGAGAAGCTTGAAAAAGCCAATGCAAAGTATAAGGCTAATGAAAGCCCACAGGAAGACACTTCATTTCATTTCCAATCAACTCATATGAACTAGAGGAAAGTGGTAGGTGAATCTTGAAAATCCATATGCACTTTGCTTCCCTGTAACACAAAGACTAGTAAGAATGTTGGACTAGACATTAAAATTTAAAAAGAAGGAGTTATAGCATGGAAAGTTACTATTGTTGGCTTTTCCTGGATCATAGACCACCTTTCCAAGTAATCAATAAAAGAGCTCGTAAAATATGAAAAGACAGAGGGTCAGAAGTGTTAATTTCAGAAGATAATCAAATATTGTTTAAATTTCCAAGTATTCATGAAGCAAAGAACATAGTTAAATATGGTTCATGAAACATGTTCATTCTGCCTCTTTTGCTCTAAGTCTAGAGGCTAGGAATTAGGCTAAATAGAGATGCAAGTTAGGATTAGTTTATTATCAAACTATATAGGTAAATCCTTATGCATGGATGAAACAACTGCAAAAAGGAAAAATATTGGCTTTGCCTAAATTGGTATTGGTGTAGGATTATATCAAGAGATCCTAGAAGCAATTCTAATTATGAGGCTCAAAGAAGGCAAACTAGTAGAAGAAGAAGTGAATGTTCCTTATAATTGGAGACATACTATAAAGCATTAAGTAAGGTTTAGAAGTAGTTTAGAAGGCTCTATTCTAGAGGAGACTATGAGGAGTTGATGAACCTTGGAAGTTCAACTTAAGCAGAAGGGAATGAACAAGACCTAAAATATAATTCCTAGTCTAAATGCAAGCCCTACCTTTAACTCAATTTGAGTAAAAGCAATGGTACAAATACAAGGAAATTTAAGCAATGCATTAGAAATAAATAGTAATATACTAGTGCACTCCTCAAGCAACACTTTAGTTGAAGTTCATCAAGAACGAAACAAAGAAGTTCCTGAAAAGAATAATCTAAGAAATGCCAAAATGGACAAGCACAAGGAGAATTTCAATGTAATAGAAAGAGGAAAATAGGGGGAAAAAGTTAAGGGTAAGAGCCCTGTAACCTCTCTATTAATTTAACGTCCATTATAGTATGAAATTCTGGAGGCATAAATTTCCTTAATGAACTGGCTATTATTAGAGAACTTTCCAAGAAGCTAAGATTGTTTATTGGGATTACTAGAAACTAAGCTAAAATAGGAAAGTATGTTAAAGCTTAGAATTTTAGATAGCTTTTGGAGACTCCTAACATTACCATTTTGGTTTTATAATAGTGGCTTTTGAAAATAGACGTTTAATGATTAACCAAGCTAATTCAAATGATTAGATGATGCATTTTAATGTGACATTGCTTTAAGAAATCACATAATAAATATCTTGCACACCTCAAACTTGAAATTTTAAAGGAAATTCTTATAGGAGAAATTGAGAAATATTCATTCAATAATGCAATGGCTTTGGATAGTACATGATGAATTTAAAAGTGTAAACTAAAGGGATAAGATAGAGGGATATGTAGGTCCAAGATCCTATAACACTAATATCAGAAATTGTTTGAAAAGCATAAAGGTGACTGATTTAAAGTTGGAGGGCAAGTTTTACTCTTGAAATAATAAACAAAATCATTTAATTGTTTGTTAATTTGATTCAATAGGATATGATGGTTTACAGTAAAAATGGATAGATTGAAATTAATGAAGGAAGTTGTTTGTAATATTTATAATCTTGATTATGGCTTGTTTGAGAACAAGCAAAAGGTTAAGGCTATGTTTGGTTGGGGGTTCATTAATGGAATGGAATGGAATGTAATATTATTCCATCATTTGGGATGAGGGTTTACAATGGAATGGGATGGAAGAGGATTCTTATTACATCCCATTCCATCTTAAAGAGTAAAAATGAGAAACCTCCAATTTAGGACGTTTTGGATGGAATGTAAAATGATAAACAACTTTTCATTATATTACATTATAAACCCTTTTTCCAAACAACATTTCACCATATTACATTATGAACCCTTCCATCCCCCCCAAATAACAATTTTCTAGTATTACATCCATTTACATTCCATTCCATTATAAAGCATTCCACTCCATTTTATTAAAAACTTATGTCTAACTGAATATAGCTTAAGTGTGGCGATGTTTGATAGATATATATTTGATCATATTTATACACCTATAATTGATGTATTTTCCTTGATATTTTATAGTTCTATTGTATATTTGGTACTTAATTCGCTCCAAGTGCATTTATAGGATATGATTGCCTTTATGGACCAAATGGAGAAGAATTTAGATGAAAACACGACATAAAATTAAGATTTAAAGCATTTAAGGGATACAAGGCTATGTATATGGCCATTTAAGTCTCTCATAGTGTGCATATTCATGAATATGGAGATTTTGGGTTATACATGGTTTAAAACACGCCCGTGTATCAGAACATGTATCTCCTAAAAATCCTAAAAATTACTATAAATAGATGTGAGTGCAGGCAAAATGAGGGGGTAAACTTTTAGAAATGACTCTAGATGTGGAGAACATCTAGAAGGGACGATATTGATCTAGAGAAGTGGAAAACACTATGAAATCATGAAAAGATCCAGTAAATTACAACATGAACCTGAAAGTTGCGAAAACATTCAATAGAAAAGAAAGAGAGATTTAGAATTAGGAACTCTTCGTTTTCTATTCGTTTTTCCTCTAGTTTATGTTTGGTTTTGTTTTCTATTATGTATAACTAAACATCTTTAGTGTCTAGGTTAGATGAACCCTAATTTGGTTATAACATGTTTTGATTCTTTTATCTAATGCAATTTTATTGACTGATCTTTTGCAATTCAATTATGTGTTTAATATATGTTTTAATAGATCTGGAATATTAGCACATAATCTGATTTCATAACACAAAGATTAAAAAATCCTAAGTATGAATAGATCTATCATAATTAAAAGGAGTTGATTGCAAACCTAGCGATAGGTCGACATAAATCTTTTAAATTATGTTCAAACCTAATAGCAGAATTCAAAAATTGGTGAAGCAATCTTAATACGTTTAACCTAAATAATATCAGTTGATAATTATAATATTAGTTGTTAGTAGTCTCAAATGAGTTATTAGCGGATGATCCAATAATTAATAAAACAATTGCACAATAAAAAGTCAATAGTTTAAGTGTTTTAGGGGGATTCATAACCTAGAAATTAATTCTTGATATTGATTGTTTTCTAAGCGACTTCTTTTGTCTCTGTGTTCAAAATTGCTTCCTTTTAATTGTTTAAGTTCCAATTTCCTTTGTTAAAATCCAAATCAATCATTAAGCTAGATAATACAAGAAAGGACTAGTAATCACAGTGTTCGTGGGATCAATCTGTACTTGCCGGTACTAGCTTTAGATACACTGTGCACTTGTGGTTAATTCATATTGGTATTAGAAATAAACCAATCAGACTATCATGTATGAGTGTATTCTTTCTTCTACTTACATTTTGAATAAGATTCCTTGAAAAAGGTTATCTTGGAAAGCTTTTTTAAGATATTAACATTATAATTACCTATATATGACTATTTGAATGTGTTTTGATATCTTTCTATGCTACTAATGTTTTACATGATAAAGACAAATTTGAGGGTTGATTTGTAACATGTTTTTAGGTTATCTAGGGGGTCAAAGGGATATTAATTATATGGCTTACAAAATAATAAATTTTTTAACAATAAAATTGTGATTTATCTTTTCAGTGGTTATAAACATGGAAATTCCTATTAGTTCTCACTAGCAGATCATATTACTTAATTCTATCTTGAGAACCTAAACATTATGCCATCAAACAATCTTAATAAGATAGACATCATTACTAATTTATCATAGAGTGGTTGGTTTCGTTCAATAAAAAAGCCATATAATCACCAAAAAGCCCAGCTAGTTACAAGATTTCGTGAGAAGTGTTACTTCTTTTTTGAATAAAAGTTGATCACTTTCCTAACAATAGTCAATCACTTTTCCAACATTAATAGGATTTAGATGATATGGTTTTGTCATGCCATTTATTTTCATCTACTTCTTTTGCTTATCCATACTCCTACATAGCTTTTATTGCTAATATGTCTATGGTCCAAGAACGCACCACATATGTAGAAGCTTTAAGAGATGTAAGATAAATTCAGGCAACATAATAGGAATTGGATCCTCTAGAGAGTCATCACATGAGACTTATTTCCATTGCCTGCAAATAAAAAAAGCAATAGGGAGTAAATGGGTTTACAAGGTGAAGTATGGTGCAAATAATAAGGTGGATAAATTCAAATCAATATTGATTGTAAAGGGATATAATTAAGTGAAATGTCTTGACTATAAAGATAAAATTTCTCCTATTACGATAGTAGTTATCATAGGTTATTTTTTTTTACTCTTGTTCAGCAAAATAGTGGCCCATTTGATAGCTTGACATCACTGATACCTTCCTTTATAATTTCTTAGCAGAAGAAGTGTATATCTTACCACCTATATAATATAGGAAGGCCAATACAAATAACTTGTGTCTTTTGAAAATGTCCTTTTATAGCTTAAAGTAAAGATCCTAAATTTATAATTTACCAAATTCTTAGTTTCTTTGGATGTTATTTAGCCTAACAACGATGGACTAGATTTTTTGTTTTCTAATTTACATTGTTGATGTAGTAATTACTGAAACAAGTGAAGCTGCATATAGTAGGTCATCATAACTTTGGATCACAAGTTCAAACCAAAGACTTAGGTTATGCCCAACACTTTTTAGGACTTGACATATGTTTATTCAAGGTACTATTTTAAGTCAGCATAAATTTGTTCAGGACACCTTGGTAGCTTTTGAACTTACTGGTTTGAAGGATGCACAATTTCTTCTTACCAAAGGCTAGCATTTATCAGTGGATAACAATGATTTGTATGAGGAGCCAAAGTGATATATGACGTAATTGGTAAATTTTTTTTATTTTAATCTTACTAATTTAAATATGAGTTATGCCATTCAAAATTAGAGTCAATTTATGTCTCATCTACACGTTCCACTTTAAAAATCACTTTTTCATTTTTTTTGGTATTCTTGCTAATATTTATAAAGGAATATTTTTCCCATGCATAATGATTTTAAACATGTTTCATCCTAAGATGTAGATTGGGTTGATTGTTATACAATTCGAAAGTCATTGTCTAGTTTTTGAATGTTTGTTGGTGAAACCTTGATCTCTTTGAAGACTAAAAAATAGAATATTATTTTTCGGTCATCTACTAAAGTTGAATATCAAAGAATAGGTTCTTTCATTTATGAACTCTTACGGATCTCTTACTTATTTACTGATTTTCATCTACTATATAAGCCCATTCCTCTTTATTGTGAGCAGTCATTCACATTGCTGTTAATTTGATTCATTAGATGACCAAACATCTTAACATTACATTGCTGTTAATTTGATTCATTAGATGACCAAACATCTTAAAATTGATTGTCATATTGTTCATAATCATTTTAAGCAAGATTTTGTTTGACGTCTGTTTGTTCCCTCTTTTATATGATCAGTCGATATCTTGACCAAATATTTAACTAGTTGACTACATCATGATCAATGTATCAAGTTGGTATTGTTGGATTCTCCACAAATTCTAAGTTCAATTGGGACTATTAAATTGACTTGTTTCATATTGTTCAATCATGCATTTTACTATCAGAGACTTTTTTCTTCTATCTATTTATCTAAAAACAAACTTGAGTTTTCAATTTTGATTTATAACAAAATTCACACAAAAAAGAACTTCTCTAATATTTTAATTTTATGTTAATTACATTATAAAAATATATTTTATTTTTATTACCTCAAAAATCATATGTTCTCTTCTTAGGCTTTTCAAAGATATAATTTTATTTGTAGAGTTAAAGAAAACACTTATTATAGGATAATGGTTGCTATTTTGATTTTCTTATTAATGGATTTCAATATTTCAAAGAGAAATCATTCTATTATTTATTCTCTTAATGTCAATCTTGAATTTTTTATTGATTGTTGAGTTTATGTCATTTAAATAAAATTTTTGCGTGCGAATGATATTCTAATTCATGCTATTCCATGTACAATTTTATTATAATTAAGAATAGAATTGAATTTTGTCTCTTACTACTTTAATATGAACTAATTAAAGATATTTGGTTTAGGGTGTTTAAACTTGTTATAATTATTTGTTTTAATGTTACTAATAATTAGGAGGGAGAAAAGTTGAAGTTATTGAGCACTAAAATCGTAATACTATTGTAACTCAGGCCTCCATCCATCAAATACTAGTGCATATGAATATTCTCAACCTTCCAATCCATCAGTAGAAACAATAGGTTAAGCATCCAAGCCTTCCGATCCAATTGGAACTTAATCGTTATAGCCTTTTAGTCCATCAGTAATAACTGCTAATAAAACTTTAAGATGAAAGATGAAAAATGAGGTGTTATTGACATTTTTCGAACACTTTAATAGAGATGGGATTGAATATTGAATAAACACATTCAATGGAGTTGTCAACCTACTTTATTAAACAAAGATAGATAAAACTACTGGAAATGAAAATAAAATTCAATGTGAAGATGAAAATAAGCGTGGAAATGAAAGAATTAAACATAGTGAAAAGAGAGGAAATCAATCAATTGTGAAAGTAGTAAGCAACTTGATTATGGAGGAGTAGAACGTGAGAAGGAAGGAAGAAAACCATTTTGAGAATAGGTTTGGAGACTACCAAAAAAGCATAAGAAATCAGGGCTTACCAAATAAAAATGGAAAATAACAAAAGAACTTTGGCCATCCAAGGGTCACGATCTTTCCTCAAGTCCAATGGTTGATAAATTTCAATGTCTTTATATTTTCCTATGAGAAAATCCTAGAAGATTCCTTAAGTTTGATTCTTTTGATTAATCCCATCACCTAATTAGATTTAAAAAGTGTAAGTTAGTTTTTAACTCTTTTGAGTTAAGGTCTAACTGATTATACTTTCCTAATTAACTAAAGAATAACGTAAAATGTAGTGATATTTTATTTTAATTTTAACATCTAAAAAGAAAAAATATGAAAACATAATACATCATTTATTTGGGGTTTTAGACTAAGCCCAAGTAAAACCTTCAATTTGAATATAAGAGCTTGGATGTTTTAGTGCATCTTTTGGACTTTATTTGTTAAATTGACTAAACAAAGGATGTGAACCCATCTAAGAACAAACCCTAGAGAATATGTGAACAAGTTTGAATCAAACTCAAGAAAGTCAAAACATATATATAAAAAAAGACCATTGACAATAAATAATTAAGAAAAAAAATTCATTAAATATTTCAAAACCAAAAAGAAGGAATTCTTTGATAAGTTTGAAACTTAATAAAGAATAAGTAAAAGGAGTTTTAGCGGGCCTCAAATAACAACGAATTGAAAGTTGTTATAATTAAAAGAAACATGCCTTAAATAATATTATTAAAAAGTGAGCATTTTGAGTGGCATAGTCTAGCCCCCTCAAATCCTTTGGCCCATCTACCCTTTACCACCCCTGTCCCAGATGATCCCACCCATC
>JAOSBN010066266.1:0-13460 GCA_027563595.1 Erythroxylum suave | reverse complement strand
TTGGGGTCTATTTTGATGATATCTTAATTTACAGTTAGAATATGGATAAGCATTTAGAATATTTAAGAATTGTTTTGGATGTTTTGAGAAAAGAGAAGCTTTATTCCAATTTTAAAAAGTGTTTGTTTCATATGGAAAGGATTATTTTTCATGGTTTTGTTGTAAGTGGGGTAGATGTTGAGGTTGATGAAGAAAAAGGCATCAGCGCCAATATGGAAGAAAAAGGCATCACACCCAAAAACTAGAATGGAAATGTGACTCGAACAACTAGAAGAGGATATCAAAGGCATCAGCGCCAATATGGCTCTCCTCGTCAACCAGATGAGGGAAACCCAAACTAGCATACAAACCATCCTCAGCCACCAAACAACACCAACAATCACAAATACCTCAAACCAACTTGGAGAATCAAGTAACTCCAAAACACCTATAACTGAATCTGACCCAGAACCCAATACAAATACTCTCGCCCTTGCTGATAGAATCTTGGAAAGAGAGAAGTACCCCAAAAAACTTGACTTACCCGTATTTGATGGCAAAAATGTTGATACATGGATCTTTGATGCTGAGAGGTATTTTTCTGTAAATCGATTAACCGAGACGGAAAAGTTGGAGGCTGTTGGTGTTTGTTTTGAAGGCAAGGCGCAGGCATGGTTACTTTTTGAGGAAAGGAATCAATCTTTTACAAAGTGGGTTGAACTAAAAACGCAGGTGTTACAACGCTTTGCTGGGTTGCAAGATGGCTCATTGCTACATTAGTTTTTTGCAATGAAACAAATGGGTAAGGTCGTCGAGTATCGAGCCCAGTTTGAATTCTTAGCTATTTCGTTAGGGAAGTTAGATGATGAAACCATGGCTGTAGTATTTTTGAACGGAATGAATGAGAAGTTGAGGACAGAGTTGTTGGTTTTAAACCCAAGCACATTGACGGGGACAATTGACACAGCTCGGCATAGAAAGAGGAAGAACCAGATTTTAAATTCAACCCAATACACCAAAGCCCACAAAGAACCCCCTTCAATCCAATAAAAAACTAACACCAAAACCATTCCATGGACCCCCATTAAGCCTTATAACCCATTACCACTTAATACCATATCAGCCACACTAGCTAAATCCCAAAACAACACTCAATCAGTCAATCCATTTCCAAAAAACGACACAAGAACATATAACCCCACACTACAACCCAGATTTCACCGACTCAGTCCAACCGAAGTTCGATCTAAAAAATTTCAAGGGCTGTGTTTTCGCTGTGATAAAAAATGACATATTGGTCATCTATGTAAGCAGAAAGAATTGCATGTCTTGTTAGTGAATGATGGGGAGGAACCCGCAAGAGAAGAGGAAGAATTGCAAGGTACGAATGAAGAGTTGTTGGATAATGTAGAGCTATCATTAAACTCTGTAGTGGGTTTGTTAGAGCCAAGGGCCCTAAAGTTAAAAGGAGAGGTGCATGGATTAGATGTAGTGGTACTCATCGATTGTGGAGCCACCTACAATTCATTTCCAAGAGCTTAGTAGAATCACTGCAAATACCCATCCAGGAGACATCGCAGTATGGAGTGGTTATTGGGTCTGGGTAGCAGCTTAAGGGAATGGGAGTGTGCAAAGGCATGGTTCTCCGATCGCGGGAACTTACTATTATTGAAGATTTCTTACCCTTGCCATTGGGAAGCACAGATATCATTTTGGGATTAAACTGGTTAGTCACTTTAGGAGAAACACAGAATGACTGGAAAAGATTAACTATGACATTTGAAGTGGGAGGCCAATCCATCCAATTGAAGGGTGATCCTAGTCTTATTAAGACCGTGGTATCACTAAAGACAGTGGTGAAAGAAATGCAACACGAAAAAACAGGATTAATGGTAGAGATGCTGCACATCGTGGCTCAAGAACAGGGTTCTACTGATTGTAAGGATCCTAACATAGTGCAACTTTTAACTGAACTTGCTGATGTATTCACTCCACCCACAGGGTTACCCCCAATGCGTGGAAATGAGCATGCTATTGTGTTGAAAGAAGGGGAAGGACCCGTCAATGTCTAACCCTATCGTTACCCATACATTCAAAAGGCATAGATTGAGAAGCTAGTAACAGAAATGTTGGCAGCTGGAATCATTCACCCAAGTTTTAGCCCTTTTTCTAGCCTCGTATTGTTAGTAAGAAAGAAAGATGGGAGTTGGAGATTCTGCATGGATTATCGCACCCTCAGCCATGCCATCGTGCCTGATCGCTTTCCCATTCCCAATATCGACAAGTTGTTGGATGAGTTACATGGAGCTAAACTTTTCACCAAGCTCGAACTCAAATCGAGCTATCATCAAATCCGTGTTAAGGCGGATGATGTTCATAAGACGACATTCCATACTAGTGAAGGTCACTATGAATTCCTCGTCATGTCGTTTGGTCTTTTAAATGCTCCGGCGACATTCCAAGCTCTAATGAACATCTTCGGACCTTGGTTACGACGGTATATACTAGTCTTTTTTTATGACATTCTTGTTTATAGTGCATCTTTAGAAGAGCATGTGATGCACTTACGGTCAGTTTTAACTGCTCTGCGAGATCACCACCTATATGTCAATAAAAAGAAATGCTGTTTTTGCCGGTCAGAAGTGGAGTTTCTCGGCCATCTCATTTTCGAAAAGGGAGTGGCTGCAGATCCAGACAAAGTGAAGGCTATGGATGAATGGCCAATTCTGAAAAATCCTAAGGAGTTGCGTGGTTTCCTGGGCCTCATGGGGTATTACCAACGTTTTGTGCAAGACTACGGCAAGATTGTAGCACCACTTACACATTTATTGAAAATAGAGGCATTTGAATGGACTCCTAAAGCTACACAAGCTATCCAAGTGTTGAAGTTCGCCATGAAATCAGTTCCCATTTTGGCTCTGCCGGATTTCATGAAATTGTTCATTGTTGAGACCGATGCTTCGGGTACAACCCTTGGAGCAGTGTTATCCCAAAAAGGAAGACCAATCGCCTTTTACAGTTATGCACTACAAGGAAGAGCTTGTTACAAGTCTGTGTACAAGAGGGAATTGATGGCTATTGTGTTGGCTATTCAAAAATGGAGGCATTACTTATTGGGGTGTCATTTCATGGTGCAGACTGATCAAAAGTCCTTGAAATACCTGTTGGAGCAATGCATGGTTGCCACAGAATATCAACGATGGCTCACAAAGATAATGAGTTTTGATTTTGAGTTCCAATATCGTCCAGGGTCGGACAACAAGGTAGCTGATGCATTGTCACGAATTGCACATCCAGTAGAGTTGTAGGCGCTATCAATTCCTTCTTGGATTGACTGGCCCTTATTGCACAATGAAATTTTAGTGAATCTACAACTCAGTACCATCAAACATTTGCTGGAGGCAGACCCGAGCTCTAAATCAGGTTGGGCACTAGTATCATGGGCTTCTATTTTTTCAGAGCAAGCTGGCAGTGCCTAAGAGTTCTACTCTAATTCCCAAGCTTTTAAGTGAGTTTCATGGGAGTCCTATAGCTGGCCATGGAGGGTTTCTGTAGACTTACAAACATATTTTAGCAGAGATCTATTGGGAAGGAATGAGAGTAGCCATTAAATGAATTGTTGATGAGTGTCCTATTTGCCAACAAAACAAATATCAGACTTTGTCTACAGTAGGTCTCTTGCAGCCTCTTCCAATTCCGCAAGCTATTTAGGAGGATCTCGGCATGGATTTCATAGACGGGCTTCCAAAATCACATGGGTACGATTCAGTGTTGGTTGTAGTGGATAGTTTGAGTAAATATGCCCATTTCCTTCCATTGAAACATCTATATTCTGCTAAGGAGGTTGCTGAAGAATTTATCAGCTCAGTTGTCAAGTTACATGGGTTCCCTCGAAGCATTGTGACTGATCATGACTATATTTTTCTCAGTAATTTCTAGATAGAGCTGTTTCACCTCCAAAACACCAAATTGAAACGCAGCATAGCGTATCATCCTCAAATCGACAGACAAAGTGAGTTGGTCAATAGGTGTCTTGAGACATATCTACGCTACTTTGCTAGGTAGCAACCTCATCAGTGGTTCCATTGGTTTTCTTGGGAAGAGTACTCCTATAACACTTCCTATCATACATCAGCCAAGATGACACCTTTTCGGATTGTTTATGGTTGCAACCGCCTCCTCTAATTCGTTACTCTTACAACAGCACCACAAACTCTACTCTTGAAGATATGCTGTTACAAAGGTATTTAATGTTGGCTGAATTTAAGGAGCAGTTGGATTTGGCTCAAAGCTGGATGAAACAGACTGCCGCTGATAAGCATAGATGTGATGTGGAATTTGCTCTCAATGACTTGGTTTATCTTAAGCTACGACCATATCGTTAAAGTTCTTTAGCTTCCCGTCCTGATGAGAAACTTGCTCCATGTTATTTCGGGCCTTATCCTATCATTCAGCAAATTGGTAACGTTGCTTATAAACTCCAATTGCTTGACTTTGCTGCTATTCATCCCATTTTTCATATGTCATAACTTAAGAAAGCTTTGGGTCCTGTTGATCAAGTTCAACCACTTCCTCCAATTTTATAGACTGACATGGATTGGGTTGTAGAGCCAGAAACTATTCTAGTTTCACGTGGTCAGGGTATTCATTTGGAACTACTAATCAAATGGAAAATTTTACCTACTTTTGAGGCCACTTGGGAGCCACTTCAACTAATTCAGAATTTATTTCCTTCGGTCCACCTTGGGGACAAGGTGAACGTTGATGGGGAGGGCATTGATAGGGCCACCAGGCCTGCAGTGCGATTGGTGTATGCAAGGAAAAAGTCTAAGGGCTTTCCAAGGGCAGGATCCAGCAACAGGGAAGGAGGGACTCAAGTGTGGTGATGCATAGAAAGAATGAAGTTAATATGTAAATAAAGAAATGTTATTTTTGTCTGTTTGTTACCGCTGGTGTCTTTGTATGCACTAGCAGAGTTTGTTACACTTTTTTTAGAATACACATATCTCGTAACAAAATAGAGAGGGGAATCATGATTTTGTATTGAGTGGAGTAGTGTGGGAGAAAAGCAGGTTCTCAAATTCCTACGGTGTCCTCTGTTGTCCACTGTCATCAATATCAAATGTTCTCTTCTTTCCTTTGCTGTTGGCTCCCGATTCATTTGTTATTTGCATTGTTCGTACTATTGTTTATCAGAAAACTATCTTGATCAATATGAAATTTTCTCCCTTCTTTTTTTCATAATTTTTTATTTCGTTTTTTGGATGCATTTTTTTAAGTTTTTTCTTTTTTGATTTCTTTTTCTTTCTTTTTCACTTTTTTCTGATTCCTTTTTCTTTCCTTTCACTTTTTTTCTTTTTCTGATTTAGGTCTAAAGATTAGGAAAGCAAAGATTCACTAAAGAAAACAAGAACACGAATTCAAAAACAGGAATTCAAAAAGACACAAAAGAACATGAAAGACCATATTTGTCAGAACCAAAAAGAAATGAAATTTTCAGAAAAAAAAAGAAAGCGTAAAAGGGATATGTATGAGTTTAATAGAATTAAGCCAAAGTTCTGATACCAAAATGATATGGAAGCCCCAAGAAATCTGAGTTCTTAGAACCCCCCTAATTTTATTGGTTCATTACACTTTCTATCCCAAGAACATGCTTGGTACAAATGACACTACAAGAAGCAATCTAGGTGATTTAGAACTGATTCCAAATATGGAAAGTTTTTGGGTTCTAAATATGGAAACTTCACCAAATTTGGAAAATGGAGCTAAAGTGCAGGGAGATACCATGGGAAATCATATTGAGGCTATTCAAGAAAAACAAGATCATTCAGGTGCCAACATGGAAGGTTTTCCCAATATGGAAAGTTTTTTCGGTTTGGTCATAAGATCCCGAGCAAAGCATCTGAAGGAGCAACTCCAAATTTATGTGCAATCCATGTTGAAAGTGGGCTGTCCAAATATGGAAATCCATATATGGAAATGTTTTGGAGCCTAAGTATGTCTACATAAATGGGCTCGCAGACTAGTTTGGGGTGTTTGTGTTTTTGAGCTTGTTTTGGGTCAAATTTGGGTTTGTTTATAACAAGGCTACTTTCAGTTGTAATTCAAAATTTCAAATCTGAATGAAAAGGGAGTTTGCTTTCTTTTATGTTTATGCGCAAGGTGTTCTTATTGATTGCAAATAGGTTTATCTTTTGTTATAAATTTTAATTCCTATTTCTTGTGTCCTTGAGTGCTTAACTGAATGAGGCTTAAGGGGATTTCTAAAAATTAACTTGGGTTCTGTCATAAGTGTTCTTGGGTGTAAGAACAAATCTTAATCTGAATTGCTTTGTTGAGAAACTAATTTTGATTTGATTGGTAACGAGTTCTAAGGGTCGATTAAGGTCTTGGGGTTCCGCATCAATGCTAGATCAAACCCCAATTTCGTGAATTGAGACCCAATCCCAAAGAATTCAGAAACCAATTCACGTTGCAAGTACTTATTGTTGCAAATCAATTTCTTAAAGTAAACAAGAAGGCAATCACACCTCTCTTGAAGAAATCCGAATTTTAAATTTCGTTCATTAAAATCATTCAAAAGTTATCTTGCCCTCATCCCAATCTATTTATATTGTAGGAAATAGGATGACCTAAACTTCTAAAGCAAACAATGAGCTTATTACAAACAGCCCATAGAACAAGTTTAAAACTTAAACTAAATAAAAGCAAACAATGGGCCTCTTACAAACAGCCCATAAAATATGTTCAAAACTTAAACTAAATAAAAGCAACTAAATTACAAGCCCAATAATACAATCAGCTCTTTTATAAGAGATATTGGGCTTGTCTTGAAAATTCGCTAAGTACTAGCCTCTTGACGCGCTCCACGAAATGCACGATGAACAGTTATGGTGAACAATAGTCGCAGTAAACAGTAGTTGCAGTGGTGAACAGTAGACGGTGAACAATATAGATGAAAAGTACCGATGAACAGTAAATTCGAAAACCATCTAAGGGATACGCAAGGCTAATCTCTACGACACCTTTTGAAAACTTCTTCCAAGCAATCTCGATGATCAAAACTAACCCAGAAAAGAACTATCAACATGCCACAATTGGAAAATCAATTGATAAGTGAAGAAGGTTCGAAAGGTAATAAGAACAAGAGAATAATGTTTCTCCCTCTTGAAGCCGACGGCTTTTCAACAATTATAATCTAAAAGTTCTGAAAATTTTGACCTAAAAACACATATTTATACCTAGGTTAAATAATAAAAGGTTGGGCTAAAATATATGGAAGCCCAAAGAAACAAAGTCCAAAAACTAAATAGATAGGTACGATGTGTCGTGCCACTACTGGATCCATATGCTTTTCGGGCTTAAGCGATGAAGCATTAAAATAGCCCAAATCTTCTTGTCTTTAAGCTCTAAGTGTATCCTTGGTCCTGCTCACATCACCTCTTCACGCCTTCCTCAGCAGAATTACAAGCTTTGGCATGCCTTGGTGTTCCTCCATGGAAGTCTTGGCCTCATCATGAAGTTTAGATGTGATTAAGCCTTGAACAAATCCTTACATCGCTTGCTTGAGCTTTGAAGCTTGTTGCCTTGTAATTGGTTCACTAGACATAGAAAGCTTGTCATGTTGAGTAGTGTTGTGGTGTTGAACCTCCTTGCCAAGGCTGATTGTATCACCCTTGGACTAGAATTGATGTTATTAATTGAAGTTGCTCTCTTCACGCATAGATCTCCAAGTTATTGCCTTTAGGAAATAATTTTTGCATGTTTTAAGCTTCCAACTGTGGACAGCACCTCCATGAATACCAACTACATGTAAGAAAAGATGGGCAGCATGTTACTACTGATTCTTGTAAGTTAAATCACTCTTGTCCATCCTCTTATAATGGTCATGTGAATACTTAAGTTGGAAATATGAAATCCCTTATGAATTGGGTGAATGATGAATGATTAAATGAAAAGAAAAACAACATGGTAAATGGAGAGAAAAACAGTATCTATATTCATATCTTATATATGTTATTCCATGGTTATTAATTGGCAACATGTAGATGCTATATATATGGTTTAATGGCTATATAATGGCAGTATGTATGCTGTACATAGTTTGATGGTTGAACGCAAGGAAAATAGAATGTATATACCATGTTCGTAATTTAAATGGAAAGAAGACAACATGTATAAATCATAGCGATGCTTGTTTAATGGTTGAATGAAAAGAAAACACAATTTTAATCTTACTAAATGTTAAGCTTTGCAAAGCCCTTTGTCATAAAATTTGTTTCACAAGGTGGTACACTTGGTAGCTTTTACGAACCCTTCAAGGGTCTCCCTCATAGTTGAGTAAGATAATAAAGTTTTATCGATCATCATAAATGACTAATAAAGGAAAAGCACTGAACATTTGAAGGTGGTTTACGTTGAATGAAAAACATTATGTATTTAAATTTTTTGTTTAAGATGGTTTTTGCCTTAATATGAAAAGCTAATCTTCATGAGGTTTACATACGCTTTGATTTAGCATTGAATTGAGTTTTGGATGCACTTGGAAACGAATAAGATGTACACATGCTTTGAATTGGCATTGAATTGAAATTTGCATATGCTTTAAATTGGTATAGAAATAGATTTTGAATATGATTTTAATTGGTATTGAAATGAGGCACGCTTATGTAATAATTGTGGTTTGGCCTATGGTACATCATTAGGTCCTTGAGCATATGATTATATCGATCAGAGTACATCCTAATGTGCATGGCGATGTTTGGGGGCGTCTGTCACTAACATGGGTGGTGTTGTGTCTGTCAGTACGTCCTATGAATCACCCTCTGCATGTGTGGAGTATATATTGTGCTAGCACTATTAAGGGTAACTGATGCAGAACCAGCAACCACCAATTTATATGTAATGCTAGTATCGTTATAGGTAAGTGATGCAGAACTAACTTCATAACAATCCGCATATAGAGGTTAATCAGACATGGGTAAGCTATACAAAACCAGCTCCGTGGCCTTACACCTAAGGTTACCATATGGCAAAAAAAATTAGTGATAGGCTATGTTTTAAAAAGAAAGTTCATAAAATTTCATATAAAAATCCGCAAGAAACACTAATTCATTGAGCCACACCTAAAGGTCTTCGACCACTCCATCTAGGTAAACATTAAATCTATCAATAAATTTTATGATAATACTAGTTTCTTTCAAAGGACACAAGTTTAAATAAGCATAGATAGAATGAGACTTAACATTGATTAATGCTCATAAATCTAGTACAACTATCTTAATCATAGTGTTACCAATCTTACTAGGAATAGTAAGAATACCTAGGTCCCTACATTTCACATTCTCATCCATCATGACCTTCTCATTACCTTTCAATTTTTTCTTGTTGGTAAACAATTCCTTAAGGACACAAGTTTAAATAAGCACAGATAGAATGAGACTTAACATTGATTAATGCTCATAAATCTAGTACAGCTATCTTAATCATAGTGTTACCAATCTTACTAGGAATAGTAAGAATACCTAGGTCCCTACATTTCACATTCTCATCCATCATGACCTTCTCATTACCTTTCAATTTTTTCTTGTTGGTAAACAATTCCTTAAGGAATTTGCCATACTTTGGCACTTGCTTGATTACATATAACAAGGTTATATTTACTTCTACCTTTTAACAATTCTCTAAGATCTTATTATACTTTTCCTTCTTGCTTGAATCTGCTAAACTTCAAGGAAAATATGGAGGGCTAGTCTTAACCATATTGGGACATTTTGAATTTACCTTTGAACTAAATGAGAGATTTTCCTCTTCTCTTAACTCCTTCTTAATTTCGTTTTTGTTGGCCATATTTTATGGGGTCCTTTTAGGATCTTCAAGCTTCATACCACTCCTTGAAGTCATCACATTCACATTCTTTGGACTTACCTTAGGTTGAGATGACAAATTTCCTCCACTTTAAGATTCTAAACGGATGATAAAAATGGCCATTCAATTCACATGATTCTCCAAATGCTAGACTTTGCTCTTGATACTGAGATCTTGTCTCTTACCGAAACTATTTCATATCTTTATAGAATTGTGAAATATTAGTTGCAAGAAACTTAACCATATCTAATAATGAGATATACTTCAATTAAATTGTTGTACAACTTGTGACTTATGAGGTAGTAGTTCAACTACTTATTCACAGAATAACTCAAGTTCAGCTGATCTCTTCAACCTAGGTTATAAAGTTGAGAATATAGTGTTGATTTTAGATCATAACTCAAACAAGAAATCTAATGATTTCATAAGAATAAAAAGATCCTACACATGTCACTAAGAAGGACAGGATGATATACTAACTTGAAACGCAACGGAATAACTCCTTGTATGCCACCAAAAAGTTTAGTATTTGGCCAAAAAAAAAACTCCCTTAAAGGAACTACGAAATTTCCCTTTATAGGCCACCAAAAGTGCTTTTGAAGAGTCATGAGTCTTCCAAGAGTCATGTATCTTAATGAAACATCATGACTCTTGGCCAAGGGACACATCCTTTGGCAAAGAGTTATGTATCTTCACTTAAAATCATGATGGTACGTTCATAATGGTAAGGTGTCGTTCGACCCTACAAATTAACCCTAAAAATCTACGCAAGTAGTATAGGCAAGTAGGGATCATTCCCATAGAGAGCTATGAAATATGAACATCAACTCTAATGAAACAATCAATGTGTTTATTAATTAAGCAAAAGAGGACAGATTGGATGCAATTATGAATGCAAGAGAATAACTTAACTAAATGCAACCTAAACAAGTTATTTAACATATATGGATGACAAACTAATGATCTATATGCAAAATCAAACTAAATCAAATAAGATAAGACCTATAACATGGATGGAAAAGCAATTAAGAGCATGGCCACATTGAAATCAACTCAAATTAAACAAACTGTCTCAACACACAAAGAATAAGATCGGAATATTAACTTGGTTATTTGAGCTAAATCTCGACCAAATTACTCCTAAAACCTATGTGGATGCTTGTGTTAATAGTGTAGATGACTAATCCAAAGGATGCAAATCAGATCAGATTCGAAATTAAAAAAAATCTTAAAGTAAAACGTGATTTAATCTACCTTAACATGCAAATTTTGTGACCCATAATTATTCTGTTCTAATTTTGCAAACAATTAAGATGCTAGATCAATTTAGATGCAAAACTAACATGCAAGGAAAAATCAGATTCGAATCACACAAAAAGCAGTAAATTTCAAACATGCAAACACACGAATCAAAGAAGAGGGGGATTTTGGTTTCGAAATTAACTTTAGTAAGGAAGAAATTAAGCAAATTAAACTAACTAAACTTGGAAAAATCAATTTAACTAACTTATTTGAATCTTGATGCAAGAATTAGCAATCTTGACGAATCTTGCAAGCAAATCAACTCAAATACACAAAGATTCACAACGTTGATAAATTCTTGATCAATCTTGATTTTCTTTTTTTTTCGAATTTGAATGATGAACTATCTATAATAATTAAGAACAAACAGAAAATTAAAGATAAAGATTGAATTTAAAACCTAAGCTTTGATACCAAAAATGATATAGCAGCAACCTAGAGTCAATGTCTAGGTCACCTCTATTTCAATGATTGTTCCCAATACCTAAATTCAATCGATCTAACAGGACCCTTCACCCCAAAATCAGCAAGGAATTGGTAACAAACATCATAAAGATTGCAAGAATTGAATTAACTCAAGTTAGAACTTACTTGATAAGTTGAATCAATCATTAAGGTAAAATATCATTAAAGAAAGCCCAAAATATCAAGAAAGGCTTTCTTGAAACAAAGCTGCCCAAAAACAAATCCCACACGGATTTTGGCTTCAAAACTAATTAAAATTGCCTAATCTTAGTCCAAATAGGATAAGGAAACAAGAAAACATAGAAGACTAACTTAAGAGGGGCAGATGGGGTTTTTAAACTAGGCCCACATGCTTGGTTCCTTAAAATAAATGACACACATGACTTTTTAATGACGCACATTCACTCTTCAATCAGCCCATGACAAAGTCCAAAAGAAGTCCACAAGCCCTTTACAAAATAAAATATGCCCAAACCCATTGATTAGACTTGTGCTTGTGAGAGTTGTCAAAGTGTTAGCTCTCTTAGTTTGATAGCTATAATGTGCACACACACTTAGGCATCTCCCTAAGCTCTTCCCCATGCTTGATCAATAAAACTTCTTGAAGTTCTTGTGAAACGAAAGCTTGTTCATAAATATGAAATTGTGCCTTGAGCTTGTTGGAGCGTGACCTTGTAATTGGACCCATTGGCACCCTCAAGTCTCCATTGCCTTGGTGAGTTGCATCATGTCTACCTGAAGATCTTCTGATTTGTGAAAAAGAAATCCAATCGGAATCCATAATGATATTTAGCCAAATTTACGTTTGTCTTCAGGAGGAGGAAGAGGGATCAGACTTCAAGGTGGATTTGGAAGCTTCAAGGATGGTGGAGGAATCTTCCACACATATGCATGCATGAGTTGGTAGTTAGATCTTCATTTGTGGCATCCAAGGTGGAAAGGACAGTGACTTGGCATGGTGAGGTGGCTGACCACGTGGATGACATCATCATATGGCCAATGGAGGGCTGCCAAGTCATCAAATCTCTTAGAAACTTCCAAAAAGTTGCTGCCAAAGTTACACATTCGTTGACGAGATGGTCTTTGAACTAGGAGATTGGGTTTGGCTGCACATGAGGAAGGAGGGATTACCTTCAAAACGACTCTCCAAGTTACATCCTAGAGGAGATGGGCCATTTCAAGTTGTTGCGCGCATCAATGACAATACTTATAAGTTTGGATTTACATGTGAGTATAATGTTAGTGCTACTTTCAATGTTACTAATCTTTCTCCTTTTGATGTAAGTGATGAAGATTTGAGAATGAATACTTTTGAGGAGAGGGGGAATGATGGGCGTCAAGCCATGGACGACATACCAAGGAGGAAGCAATCTAATCCAGCTCATATTGATGATCCTTTGTGCATTGAAGGAGGGCCAATGACTCCAGCAAAGGGTAGAAGAATGCGGGAGGCTCACAGCAGATGGGATAGATCCCAAATATGCCCAATTTTTGACACCTTATAGCTTTCATTTGAGTTTATGGTCTTCATGAGAATTAAAGATAACATCTTGAGATTTCTAGAATGCCCAAGAACGTTCAAATTGAAGTTCATTTGACCTCTCAATGGATAGGCTTTCTGAGGAGTCCAAAATCTACCCATAGACTACGAGTTTTGGGCTTTAGTCACGTGTTTTAAGCCTTGTTTCGAGCTATTTCTTTCCTTAGTTTTATAAGACAACTAATTAGGTTTTCCTTGGGTTAAGAACTTCTAGAAGGATAATTAGGGTTTTCTAGCCACCTATATATTCATCCTTTGCAGCCAAAACAAATCAGATTATGATTTTTGAATAAAATAGTAAGTTGCT
>JAOSBN010066235.1:0-13461 GCA_027563595.1 Erythroxylum suave | reverse complement strand
ATGTCAACGAACCTCGAATAATGCTAAAACATGATAAACCAGCCATAGATGAACATAAAATGAATGTAAATGACTCTAAATTAAGTCATAAACATATATGAAAATATGAGTGTATCAATTTGAGAGAAGAAGACAAACTGATGCAATTTCTCATGGGTCTCAATAAGACATACAAAAGAGTACGTAGCAACATTCTTATGATAACACCCTTGCCAAACGTTCGAAAGGCTTAATCCCTTGTCATTCAAGAGGAAACACAATGCCAAGTATCGTCAGATTCCACAAAGAGTTTCTCTATTGCTGCGGCAGTACAAGGACGAACGAACAATCCTCAAAGACTTACAAGGACAAGTATTGTGAACACTGTTCCAGATCAGGTCATAGTATAGAAGAATGTCGTACTATGAAATTCCACTGTAAGTTTTGCAAAAAAAGAAGTCACACTGAAGAAAGGTGTAGGCTGAAGAATGGGATATGGACTCCCAACAACACTAGAACTCAGAATAATCGTTCGAGTCAACTTACTCATAAGGGAAATGTGCACAATTTTGTAGCCAATGCAGTAGATTCTTCACAACTGACACATGAAAGAGATACATCAATCAAATCCATCCAAGGCTTCTCTGTGGAACAGTTGCAGCAGCTTGCTCGAACACTTTCTACAATGAATCAAAGTCAGCCACATGTGGACAATAGTAAAAATGATGCATATACTAATGCAGCAGGTCTATCCACTCTATCTAATGCTATAGTTAACTCTGCTTGCACAAAATCCTGGATCATAGACAGTGGGGCAACCGATCACATCACATTCGATCCTCAACTTCTTACACACACAACACAATCTCACATTTTATCAGTAAATCTACCCACTGGTTCCACAGCACCTTTTACCTTTACAGGCAGTGCATCTATAAATACTAATATCACATTGGATAGAGTCTTGTGTGTCCCATCTTTTCAACTAAATCTCATGTCAGTTAGCAAACTAACCAATGCCTTAAATTTTTGTGTTGTCTTTCTACCAAATGGTTGTCTTTTGCAGGACTTGGCTACAGGGAAGATAATTGGCTCAAGTGAACTACGTGGTGGACTCTACTACATATCTTCATCGACTAATACACCCTCGTCCTTTCAAGTGTCACCAGTCCAAACTTGTGGTACTTTCGACTTGGCCATCCATCTGCTTCACGCCTCAAATTAGCTTCTTCATTACTACCTCTTAATAATGTTTCCCTTTATAATAATTGTAACGTCTGTCCCATGGCTAAACAGACAAGATTACCTTTTCCTTCTAATACAATAACAACCCATGCTCCTTTTGAATTGTTTCATTATGATATCTGGGGACCGCATAGAATCCCTACGCATTCAAAGGCACGTTTCTTCCTCACCATTGTCGATGACTTCACCAGATGTACTTGGATTTTCCTCATGCAACACAAATCTGAAACATCCGGTCTCTTGCAGTCATTCAAAACATTTGCTTCCAACCAATTCAATGCATTTGTTAAAACAATTCGTGTAGAAACTGGAATGGAATTCATATCTATGCGTAACTTCTTCCAAAACAATGGTATAGAGTGCCAGCGTACATGCGTCTACACCCCACAACAAAATAGGGTCGTAGAACACAAGCATAGACACATCCTCTTAGTTGCACGTGCATTACTCTTTCACTCTCATTTACCGTTTGTATTTTAAGGAGAATGTGTTCTTACTACAGTTTATCTAATAAACATATTGCCTTCACCATTGCTATCTAATAAATCTCCATTTGAGCTACTATAACTCCATCCTTCATCACTTGAACACTTAAAAGCATTCGGTTGCTTATGCTACGCAACTGTGATCCATCCCCAACATAAACTTGACTCTCGTGCCAAATGTTGTGTCTTTATTGGTTACCCTCCAAATCAGAACGGTTATAAATTGTATGACATGGACACCAAAACCTTTCTTGTCAGCCGGGACGTCATCTTTCATGAAGATCATTTTCCCTTCCTCGATCCTTCTTCTGTACCTAACAAATCACCTATTCAGTCTGGTTTCTATGTTGATGACATTCAACATGTTGATGCCCAACCCTCGCATGAATCCACTCCATCATCCCCCACTCCGTCATTACACACTCCATCATCATCATCTGATACCCATGCAGACCCTAACCTACCCACAGACTCAACATCGTCTATTGAGGCTGATAATCCACCATCTCCACTCGAAGACACAACTTCTCCCATTCCTTTACGACGTTCTACGCGTGACAAACATCCTCCAAGCTGGCATTCACTCTACCATATGAGAGCTCAAGCGAATCACTCTACCTCTAGTCCAAGATCGACAAAAGGCACACAGTATCCCCTATCACAATTTCTTTCATATTCTCGTAAGTCACCTACGCATTGTGCCTTTCTAGCTAACATCACAGGTCACACAGAACCAACTTCTTATGCCTAGGCTGTTCTTGATCCAAATTGGCAACACACCATGAATGCAGAGTTAGCAGCATTAGAGCAAAATAATACATGGAGCTTAGATCAAGTATCATTCTAATGGCAACATTGAACGGTATAAGGCACTTCTTGTTGCCAGAGGATACACGCAGGTCGAAGGGATTGACTATAAGGAGACATTTTCACCTACTGCTAAACTTACTACCTTGTGGTGCCTTTTAACAGTTGCAGTTGCACGTAATTGGTTTGCTCATCAATTGGATGTCCAAAACGCCTTCCTTCACGATGATTTACATGAGACAGTCTATATGGAGCTGCCTCCTGGCCGTCGTCGATAGGGGGAGAACGTGGTTTGTAGACTCAATAAATCATTATACGGCTTAAAGCAAGCCTCCAAGAATTGGTTCTCCACGTTTTTAGATACTTTACAAAGGGTTTGTTACAAACAGTCCAAGGCTAACTATTCTTTGTTCACAAAGGTGCAAGGTTCTTCTTTCACTGCCATATTAATTTATGTTGATGACATTCTTCTGACAGGCAACAATCTTCGAGAAATGGAACATCTCAAACAAAAGCTTCTCCAACAGTTTCGCATCAAAGATCTCGGTGACCTAAAATACTTCTTGGGCATTGAATTCTCTTGATCTAGAAAGGAAATTTTCATGTCTCAAAGGAAATATACACTGGACATCTTGTTAGACTCAAAACTTACAGCAGCAAAACTAGAAAAATTCCCTATGGAACAAAATCTAAAATTGAGCATCACAGGTGAAGATTCGCTGAAGGATCATACCAAGTATAGGCATTTAGTTGGACATCTGATATACTTAACAGTCACGAGACCTGACATTGTTTACTCAGTACAAATTCTGAGTCAATTCATGCAGCAGCCTTGTAAACAACATTGGGACGTAGCAATTCTAGTCCTCAAATATGTCAAAGGAACTCCAGGTCAGGGTTTGCTGCTGCCATCAAACAATAACTTATCATTGAAAGCGTTCTGTGACTCTGATTGGGGAGGAAGCCACGCAACTCGAAGATTTGTTACGGGATATTGCATATTTCTTGGAGAATCACTTATATCATGGAAGTCAAAGAAATAAACTAATGTTTCACAGTCATCCACAGAAGCTGAATACTGTGCAATGGCAAACAGTTGCCTAGAATTAACATGGCTGAGCTACATTTTACATAATTTGCAGGTGCATTTAGCTGGACCTACACCTGCACCTCTATACTGTGATAATCAAGTAGCTTTACACATTGCAGCTAACCTGGTGTTTCATGAACGTACGAAACACATAGAGACAAACTGCCACATTGTTCGTGAGAAGTTGAAGGCTGGATTGATTAGTCCCTCATATGCGTCGAAATGTTATCAGCTTATTGATATATTCACAAAAGCTTTGGGGAAGGATCAATTCACAACATTGCGCAACAAGTTGGGACTTCATGATATTCACTCACCAACTTGAGGGGGAGTATTAGGAAATTATCTTTATCATTAACTTAGGAGATTAACTTAGATTGTAGAGATAATTATCACATGTGTATATCTTGTAGTTAGCCATGATTGTAGGAGTAATCTTTTCCCTGTGTCAGTTTGATCAATGGAATGTACAAGGCAATTTCTAGGCCATCCATATGCTCCTTTTCTATTTCTTTACACAGTTGAACATCCCTCTATGTCTACGTTTTATTTGTTCCTTCCCAGCTGTTGGTGTGCTTTGTCATTTTTTTCTGCTCGCTAACTGTTGCATTGTTTATTTGGCATGGACTGCTTCTTTGGCATGGACTCCTGCGCTACGTTTTTTAGGTCCTCTAAATGTCCAACGTGTTGCATCATTTTGGTCCATGTCTCCAATTGCTGTTTTGTCATTTCATCATTTGTTGCTTCCCTTGGCTTCTCATTTTTGTTTAATGTGTGTGAGTCCATGAAACAGACACGTTGCTTACATGTTGGCCCAACTTTATTGTCTTCTTCTACTGGCGTTTCATTCTCACTATATTGTCGTTTTACTGCTTCTTGCCTCCCAGCTAGTGCATTGTGGTTTTGGTCTTTGCTCCCCATCTGTTGCAACGTTTTGGCTCTCCTTTATCTATTAAACTCTATCGTCCATCATCTTTTGATGTGTTGTCATTAATTCCTGGTCTTGCATGCAAAAAATTCCATATGAGTGAAGATTTTCTACTTCCTTATGCTTCCAACATATATTGTCCATTAAATATGTTGTCAATTAAATCACTATCTTGCATGGAAGTCGTGAGTGAGTGATTCTTCTTCATTGTATTTTCATTTTTCTTTTCTTCTTCTTTTCTTTTAATTTTCTTCTTCTTGCTTCATAAAGACAATTGAGAATTAATCTTCAGAAAATAGCTAAAATATAAAGCTTTTGACTCACTATAACTTATTTTCTTTTGAATTGTGCCTAAAATCACATATGAGTCAAAATAAGTATCTTAAGCAATTTCATGTCAATAATCGCTAAGTGTTATGGAAAAATTTCATAATCAATTAAGCACTTATTAAGTGGGGAAAGGTATAATCAATACTAAAACTCATGATGGTGTTGTTAAAACCCTTACTAATGTTCGTCCCTTTCTTAATTTAAAAACCTTATTTCATTTGGTACACTTGAGTCTCTTGATTGTAGGTATTCCTCTGAAGGTGGAGTTATGAAGGTGTCTTAAGATAATCTTGTAATCCTTAAAGGGAAAGGTATGGTACCTTTTCTGTGTTGCAAGGCTATTGGTACTGTTGATGTTGCCTCATCTAAGTCTCAACAAGATGCCACCAAGTTGTGGCATTAGCACCTAGGCCATATGGGTGAGAAAGGTATGCAAATCTTGTGCAAGAGGGGTCTATTGAGCTAAATTTCAGGTGATATGGAGTTCTGTGAACATTGTGTCTTTAGTAAATAGATTAGAGTGAGTTCCTCTTCCTTGGGGATTCACAAGACTAGAGGTACTTTGGATTATATTCAGTATGATATATGGGGTCCCTTTCGTGTTGCTTCTTGACGTGATAGAAGGTCTACGTTGACGATTATTTATGATTTCTCCCATAAGGTTTGGGTGTTTTTCCTAAAGAAAAAGAATGAAGTTCTTCCCACTTTTAAGGAGTGGAAAACCCCTATCATCTTAACACATAGCAAAATCTAAGTATGTATACCTTACAAGGTCTAGATTGTTAACCATTCTATATGTCAACATATAATATTTAATTCCTTTTAAGTATCTTAACACTCTTTTAACGAGATTTCAGTGGTTTATCCTTGAGTTAGCCAGATATCTACCTAGCAGTCCAACAACGAATGTAATGTCTGGTGTAGTGTACACTTGGGCATACATAAGGCTACCAACCGCGTTATATTATGGAACATTCCTCATAGCCTCGCTCTCCATTCCATTCTTGGGACATTGTGCCAAAGATAATCTCTTACTATGAGAGATAGGTGCTGCAACAGGTTTATAATCAACCATAATAAATCTTTGCAATATTCACTTAATGTATTTTGTGAGAGGCCTAAAGAGAGTCATGATTTGTCCAGGTGAATTTGAATACTATTGATTGCAAAATAGTGTACTAGTTTTACGCTCAAAAATTGCAAGTATATGAGTCGTGACTTGTAGTTAAAAAATAGATATCGATCCCACAAGGATTGATGCTTGGGCACCATTTAATCCAGATTAATGTTTGTTTAAGAACCGAAATAATTTTATGGAAATAAACTAGGAAATTAAATTAAAATTAAGTGATTAACAATGAACAAGTGATAACACCGAAATGTAGAAAATTGAAATTCAAGATTTTAACAACTAAAGATCAGTTTTTCCCTATCTTGTCTCCCTCCTATTTTATTAATTGAGTTGTATCTCACCTACATTACAACCTTGAAAAGTCCTTTGATCCATGATTTTGCATATGAATTATAGTGGTGGAGAAATGAAATGATATGCAAAGTTATGGATTGTTATGATCATGAATGGTGTTGAGTGTACCATATAGATATATTTTACTTAAACACATTTTCTGAGTCTATCATTAGATTGCTTGGTTTTCGAAGATGATGCTTGTTAATTGATCATTAGTAGAATCATTGAATGTTGAATTCTTGCAATGATTTTTGAAATTCATTCATCTTTGTTTATGATTATGTATTCTTGGAACATATGGGAAATGAGTTAATGTTTTTATGTCTTTGAGCTTAAATTTGGTGTTTTGCTTGAGGACGACCAAAAGCTAAGCGTGGGGGAAACTGATATGTGTTTAATTGTTGGTACATTTAATCATTTACACTTAGCAATTAATGATACGAAAATGTTTAAGATACACACTTTAATTCACATACGATTTTAGGTACAATTTGGAAGCAAAGAAATAAAAGTGAGTTGATTGGGCTATTTTTTGAAGATTAATTTTCACTTTTCTTCATGGAGCAAGAAGAAGAAAATTAAAAGACAAGAAGAAAAAAAATCAAAATACAAATAAGAAGAATTAAAAGTGCTTGTTGGAAAAATGAAGAAAAAAATCAATAGCAGCTGAAGAAGAAAACGACAACGCATGAGGAGAAAGCCAGTAGCAAGACATACACCAAAATGCAACGCATGATGGACAAGAAATGACAACGAATACAAAAGGTGGAGATAAAATGTAGTCTGTGTTTCTGCAAAATGTCCATGTGAAACGCAGCTGACTTTTCCATAAGCTATCAATTTGGCAAGAGGGTTTTGAAAGAAGATAACATTATGCATGGCCATCATTTTAATTCATCACATCAAAGCTACAGTAGCGGGAGTGGAGTGAAAACAGAAGAGAGTTGTGGGAGAGGAGTGAGGGGTGAATAGTAGGTGTGACCAAAAGTTTATTTGTCACATCAGTGAATAGTGAGGAGAAAAAGCTTGCGACAATGAAGAGAGAAGAAGGGGGTTTCAACTAGGGTTAGTTATTGAGGCTGAAGCTTTTTCTTGGGATAGACCTGTAGAGGGCTAGATATCTCCATGCCGGTTCGGAGGTGACATCGATGCCAAAAACCTAGGTTAAGCATTTTTTATTGTTTTGTTATTTCTTTCTCTCATTAGAAATTTATTTTGTTATTTTTATGGATTGATTGGGTATTTGAATGATGATGATTTTAATGCTCTATTGAATCGTTTTTCATGAAAACTCATTGCTAGAATCGAATGCAATACGTAATCGTTGTATTCCTGATTCGTGAGTAGCAACTTATGTTTTCAAATCATTAGAGATAACATAATATAGGTTAAATAATATGAGCTTGTGTGATTATTACCTATATTGGTATGTTTTTCTGATTTGTAAGATGGCTGTTCGGATAAACTTAGAGAACTAATTCTAGGTTTCCTGATAGTTAGAGTTAATTAATGAGCTCTTCGTAATTAACTAGGATCTAAAGAAAAACGAGATTAACAGAGTTTGTAGTTAATCTATGACCAATAATTGCTAAGAGAGATAAAAGAACAACAAATTAGTGAATAATGCTTAATTAGGGTGTAGGTCAAGATTGAACCAAAGAACCGGATTCCTATTAAATTCCCCACTTTTATCATTTTTTCATGTTTTCTTTAATTTGTTTTATTAGTTAGTTTCATTTTATTTTCTTATTCCAAAATCCAAACCCCCCTTCCTAAACACCGATTAATTTCATTTCAATAACTTTCACACACTCTCTGTGGGATCAACGTAGAATCATCACTGCTATAGTAGTAGTATAGTTATTTTATTTTTAACTGGCATTAGACATACTTATCAGTCTTCGTTCAAAATATCAAAATCAAAGTTAAAGACCTAAAATGTTTACTCATTTCCTATATTTCCCAAGAATAAATAATCATCAATAAAGAGAAGTAACTTTCAAAAATCATAATAGGAACTCAACATTCAATGCTTCTACTCATGATCAATTAACATTCATTACCTTTATAAACTGAGCAATCTAGAGGTAGACTTGGACAAAATGTGTTTAAATAAGATATATTTAAAGGTACATTCAAAAACTATTCATGATTATGACATTACACAACTTTGCAAATCATTTTATTTCTCCACCACTAAGATTCACATGCATAATCAAAAATCAAAAGACTTTTCAAAATTGTAATGTGGGCATGGGTAAAGTGATATATATTTAGAATGTGTTGTGTAAAATCCATCAACACTAGTGAAATAAGAAAAACACTCAATATACCATCTAGTGCTAGCATTCACTCACAATTGTGTACATCAACTATAATGAATGCAAAAACTATGTTTCATAGCTCAAATTTAAGCTCCCATGCCATAAATCACATGAAACATAATCAACTAAAAGGAATCACTCATACAATTTACGATAATACATTGAAACTACAAGACGTGATCATTCAAAGCCACATCTACGTTATATGCATCATATTCAAATTACCCGTTCAACGCAACTTTAGGAGGAAAGACTAATCATACATAACTTTGCAAAATATATACATTTCCTCCTTGATACCTTTATTTGAAATTTTATCTTTTCTTTTTCTTTTTCTTTTTTTTTCTTTTCATATAAAAAATGAAAGAAGCTACATCAACATGGGAATTTCATTGATAAGACATAAAATAAAATCTCAATAATTATAACCATCCCAAACATATGCACACCCCCACATTTATACTTTTATACACGCACAATCATCAACAATTAACCAACGCTCCACTAGCTTTAAGGCTTGGGTAGGACATTTGGTTAGGTCTAAAGCATGTAATGTGGTTAGCACAAAAAGAATAGGAAAATAAAGCTTAAGGGGGTTTATCAAAAGGAAAAAACATAACGATGGCTAGATTATTTAGCTAATGTATTTTTTGAAACAAAGAATGCCTATATCATTTTCGTGTTAATGCTTGTGATAAATATATGGTCTTCAATAGAAAATCAAAGCAAAGTCAAGATGCACGTCATAAAGGTCACACATAACAAAAAGAAAATGAGACTGATATGAATGTGTTAATCTAAAATGGCTCAAAATCTCACTGACTTGTGTCTACCACTAGTCAATACTCATTTAAAGATAATTCACATTGATCAATCACAAGAGCAAAAGTACATGCTAAAGTTGCCATGGATTTGTCTAGTCAATTCACTCTCTAATCATAACTATATAATCCTAAAAACAATAGAAAAATGAGAAATTGTTTGTTTGTTTATTTGATGCTCTCTGTATTTTTTTTGAAAATTTAAAACAAGTAGAAAAGAACAAACTTAACAACACACATGCATATAAAGAGCAATTGTGAAAATATAAAGGAAAGGAAATGAACTTCCTTTGGGTTGCCTCCCAAGCAATGCCTTTGTTTAATGTTGATGACTTAACTCCTTTTTATCCTCACGTGACAAAATTATGATCTTAGGGTGTCACAATTTGAGCTTTTTCCATATGAGGTTGTTCAAGATAGGGTCTCAGTAAGTGACCATTCATATTCAACATCTTCCCTCTCTTTAGATACTTAATCTCTACTGAGTCCATGCACTCTGGAAATATTTTGAATGTCTCTTCAGCTTTTTCATCCTTGTTTACTTTCTCTAATCTGTTAGGAAAAGTTGAAGGGGTTAGTTTCAACAACAATTACAAACTCAGTATTTACCTTTGAGCTAAAATGATATATCTTTTTCTCTTTGGAGCTTCTCCTCCATTTCTTTGACACTATCAATTCCTTGGGTAGCTTTCTCAAGATTCACAAGCTCCTCTTCACTCGGTAAGGTCTCTCCACTAATGTCCCTTGGGTACTCCTCAGGTTGAGATGGTTGCATTTCTTCACTTTGTGGTGTTAGATGATTGATGGCTTTGGCTAGCTGACTTATTTCGCTTAACAAGTTTTGGATTCTGGAACTTGTTTCTTGTCATAATTGCATCTCTTCCTATTGAAATCGCTAAGTATTATCAACACAAACATTAACTAATTCTTTTAAAGATGTACTCAAGTTTTGTTACCACTCCAAATCTTGGACTCGAGACCCTATATCTTGTAAAAATTGCCTTACATCCTACTAGAACTATTGTACGCTCTATTGAAGTTGAATATTGTTAGCAGTCATAATATTAAGTAATTCTTCTAGAAATGTACCTAAGTTGGAATAAGGTACTTCTAGTGTATGTGGGAATTGTTGTGCATACTGCAGCTCATCTAGGTAGTAGTCTTGTTAGTTATCCCATCCATAAGCTAAGTTTGGTTGATCACTCCAAGCTTGGTTAAAGGATTAGGAATATGGACTGTAGGCAAAATTGAAATACTCTTGCAGTGACATACTCCCTTTATAATGTTTGTCTTTTCCTTTCTTCTTTTTTTTAAACAAATGTTAAAAGATCAAGAAATAATGTAAAAATAAATGATAAACAAATATATAAAAAATACCAATTAAAATCAAGAACAAAAACTATAATATCTCACACTCCAACAATGACTCTAAAATTGACGTAGCACATTGTAATACTACTCCAAATAACTAGACTCATTATTGCTGTAGTTTTACGTTTAGTTATTTTAAGTAGTGTAATGACACGCTATGTAAATTTTAAATAACTAGACTTACAACTATAGTAGTAATAAGTCTAGGTCGATCCCACAAAGAGTGTGTGTAAAGCTTTTGAAATGAAGCCCATCGGTGTTTAGGTTTATTTAGGGAGGGGGTGTGTTTGGTTGATTTTCAAATAAGAAAATAAAATGAAACAAAAATAATGAAAACAAATTAAAGAGAACACTAAAAATGATGAAAGTGATGAATTTGTTAAGGACCCAATCATCAGTTCAATCTCGACCTACACACAATTGAACATACTTCATTGATTTATTGTTCTTATACCTCTCCTAGCAACTATTAATTATAGGTTAACAATATGCTTTGTTAACCCTGGTTTTCCTTTAGGTCATGTTTAATTAAGAAGAGCTCTTTAATTAAACTTAGCTATTGAACAATTTAGAACAAGCTCTCTAGATTTAATTGGACAAAAACATTATGAATTACGAAAACAAATTAATCAAGGCAACAACCACACAAGTCAGGTTCATTGAACCTAGGTTATGTTATCCTTAATGATTGAAAACCATTAGTTGCCACAAACGAATCTCAACATAGCAATTATGGATAATATTGAAATTCTAGCAATGGGTTCATACATAAAACTAATCAAATAGAGCATTTAATCATTCTTACACAACACCTAAACATTAAATATATGATAACATAATCAATCCCTAAAGAGAGAAAGAATAACAAAAGCAATGGAAAGAATGCTTAACTGGGTTCTTCGACATCGATATCACCTCCGAACTGGCATCGAAAAGCTCAACCCTCTATGGTCTCCTAAAGGTGTGCTATGTCACCCTCTTCATCCTACTGAAACCCCTAAAATGTTTCTTTAAACCTTTCATATGATTTATGCTATCAAAACGATGAATTCATATTGAAAATTAGGTTTTTGGGTGAGCTGGTAAGATTTCATGGTCGTAACTTAGCATAAGAAAGCATGCATTGAACTTTCTCTAATAGAGTCATGTTCATATGCTCAGCAACTCCATTTTGCTGAGGTTTACCAACCAAAGTGTGGTGTCTAGCGATGCCTTTTTTGTGTTAACAGATCGTGCAGTATCGTGGAAGAGTGTGGAGTAAACATTGGTGACTTCTTTGACTATGCATGTAGAGTTATTTGCATGCTATAAGGCTGCTATATAGGTAGTTTGACTTAGAAACTTGATTTTTGAGTTGCCTATGATTGATTTAGTGGCTAGACCCATTCACCTATATTATGATAATCTTTCTATTGTGTTGTTCAGTAACAATAATAAGAATATCATAATCTAAGCATTTAGCGGTCAAGAATTTGACCATAAAAGAGATGATACATAAATGTGACATCAAGACGGAGCATTTAGGAACTGAGGGGATGCTTGATGATATTTTAACTAAAGGACTTCACTCACTTGTTTTTTAGAGACATGTATACAATATAGGTGTGTTGAAGTCCTTAGACACTATTAGCTAAGGACTGATGTATTTTCTCCTTCTATATTTGTATATTTCTCATGTATTATGATAGTATAGTTGTTTATCAATAAAAATGATTAACATTTATTTTCAGTCATATAGGTTATCAGACGTTTCCATAATACAGGTGAAATTCTTAAGATCTGTGTCGATCTTAAGCATTGTAAAGGTCATTGGGCATATATACAGATTGACCTTGGGCCTATGTCATTAGGACACTGATATGTACTTGATAGGATTGAATTATCATACATTTTCTTATGTATTTCCATTTGATTTCAATCCTATTTTCAAGGTAAAATGCTTAATTTGTGTTGACTGCTAGGTTGGATATCTTGATGAATAATTGAGACCAAAAGACAAGATTCTAAAGAAAATTGGAGCACAAATGTTTAACAAGTTAATGAAGATGGACAGCAGGAAAAAGAGAAGCAAAACGACACTGCAAGAAGAATAAAACGCAATACAAGATAGCAGAAGGAATCTAGAGTTTAACTCTAGCGTTGCACCTAAAAACTAGGGATGTCAATGGGCCGGCGCTGGCGATGGCCCGGCCCGGGCCCATTGAAAAATATCATCGGGCCATTTCAGCCCACGACCCGAGTGGGCCAAAAAAGGTTGGGCTACGACCCGGCCCATGCCGGCCAAAATGGCCCGCCGATGGGGCGGCCAACGGAGAGGCCCATGGCCCGGCCCGCCTAGTCTGCCTGGGCCACAGGCCGTCCGCCGGGCCGTTTTGGCCCGATATTTTAATAAATTTTTAAATTTTTTATAAATAAATTTAAAAAATTGTTATTGTATTTTTTAAAATTAATAAATTATAAACTTTTTTATTTTATTTTTCATATTTACAAAATATGTATATTATGCATATATGTATTTATGTTTTTAAAATTTTTTATTTTTCATATTTACATAATATATACATTATGCATATATATATATATATATATTAATCTTAAAATGAATTAATCACT